>JBBPDI010000002.1:17821510-17849976 GCA_037974545.1 Cucumis variabilis
ATGGAATCCTTTAAACAATTGGAAGAGGGTGAGATAAGTAACCCCCAATTGTGTCCTGTAAAGGGTAAGGAAGTGGAGAAGAGTGATAAGTTTAAAAGTGTTGCAAGAAAGAATAGGGAAATGATCTCTGTTCGGGATAAAGGTAAACAAAGGGAGGTTCGTATTTCCAACTCCTTTGGTAGTCCAATGGAGGTGGATAAAGGAGACGAATGGGCCTTATCGATAGTGAATAGCACACCTCCCCCTTAAGGGTGGATGTTTCTGATTTGGTGCAGATGAGAAAGTCCAAGGAAGGTAGCCCGAAGGGTGGAAAAGCCCTGGAGAAAACGCATGGTTAGTTGGTGTTCTTGGAATGTAAGGGGTCTAAATAGCCCCGTAAAGTGTAGAGCGGTGATGGAATTTTTGGACGTTTCTGTAGTTGGTTTCTGTTGTATTCAGGAAACAAGAGTTAGGGAACATAAGCCCCAGTGCACTATGAAGGTTGATATCAGGAAAGCCTATGATTCGGTTAATTGGGATTTTCTGTTTAGTCTGTTAATGGCTATTGGCACTCCTTTGAGATTTGTCAGTTGGATTCGTGCTTGCGTCACTTGTCCAATGTTTTCCATCATGATTAATGGCTCGTTGGAAGGTTTCTTTCATGGTAGGAAAGGGCTAAGACAGGGGGATCCATTATCTTCGTTCTTATTTGTTATGGTTATGGAGGTCCTTACTCGCATGTTGAATCGTACCCCTCATAATTTTCAGTTCCACCAGTATTTTGAAAAGGTCAGTTTAACTCATCTTACTTTCGCGGATGACCTCATGCTTTTTTATGCTGTAGATGAGTTCTCTATGAGATTCATCAAAGAGACTTTACATAAGTTTGGTGAGTTATCTGGGCTTTTTGTTAATCAAAGGAAGAGCTCTATTTTTGTTGGGGGAGTAAATAGTGATGACACGGCTCTTATTGCAGATAGTATGGGATTTACCATTGGTCATCTTCTTGTTCGTTATCTTGGGCTTCCTTTAATTTCAGGTAGATTACGGAGTGATGATTGTGAGCCCCTTATTCAGAGGATTACCTGTCGGGTTCATTCTTGGTCTGCTAGAGTTTTATCTTTTGCAGGTAGACTTCAGTTCTGTCCTTAGTAGTCTTCAGGTGTTTTGGGCTAGTGTGTTTGTGTTGCCTGCAAAAGGTCACAAAGAGATTGATAAGATTTTGCGATCTTATCTGTGGAGAGGGAAGGAAGAGGGTAAAGGGGGAGTAAAAGTGGCTTGGGACGAGGTTTGTTTTCCTTT
Source organism: Cucumis variabilis (assembly GCA_037974545.1). Classification (NCBI taxonomy): domain Eukaryota; kingdom Viridiplantae; phylum Streptophyta; class Magnoliopsida; order Cucurbitales; family Cucurbitaceae; genus Cucumis; species Cucumis variabilis. The sequence goes on from JBBPDI010000002.1 coordinate 17,822,792, forward strand.
TGACGAAAGGGGTCTTGCTATTCGCGATGGGTCCTCGTGGAATATTGCTAGTACTATGAAGATTTTATGGTTATTACTTGTTAAGTCGGGCTCTCTGTGGGTTGCTTGGGTGGAGGCGTACATTCTTAAGGAGAGATCGTTATGGGAGATTGAAGCTAGTAAAGGTCATTCTTCGTGTCTTAGGGCTATCTTGCGTAAGCGGGATATCCTGAAAGAGCATGTAAGAATGGCAGTGGGTAAAAGTAGACAGTGTAGAGTTTGGGTGGATTCGTGGTTACAGGCTGGTTCTATTATCCAGCAGTTTGGCGAGAGGGTGATCTATGATGCAGCTAGTCAACGAGATGCTAGACTGGCTGATTTCATTAGTTTTGATGGTAACTGGCTATGGCCATGCATTTCTATGGATTTGATGGACATTTGGGAGAGGGTTCAAAGGGTTAGTCCGTGTCCGAGTGTTGAGTATAGATGGGTTTGGGTCCCTGGTAATCATGATGTGTTTTTAATTGCTAGTGCGTGGGACACTATTCGTCCTCACAGGGATAGGGTTGTTTGGTCGGGTTTACTATGGAGTGGGGGAAATATCCCAAAGCATTCCTTTTGTGCTTGGCTAGCTATCAAGGACAAATTGGGGACTAGAGATAGGTTGAGTCGTTGGGATAGTTCTATTCCTTTGTCTTGTATTCTTTGTGAGGGAAACTTTGAGTCTCGTGATCATTTGTTTTTCTCTTGCCGTTTTGGGAGGGAAATTTGGTCTAGGATCCTTAGGGTTATGTCCTCTTCTCATAGGATTGGGTATTAGGGGGTGGAGTTATCTTTGATTTGCCATAAGGGTATTGGGAAAGGGGTTAGGAATAAGTTATGAAGACTTCTCTGGTGTGCATCGATTTATTTCATTTGGTAGGAGCGTAATCATCGAGTTCATGGAGGTCAGGCTCGAGATCCTATAATTATTTTCCAACTCATCCGTTCGTGCATTCGAGCTCGTCTTGCTTCTTGGTCCGGAAATGTTCATGATCTTTTTGAGTGGCTTCTTTTGTTTTGTTTCTTTTCTGCTTGTCCCCGGGATGTGGGGTTTTCTTTTGTTAGTTTTGGCTTGTCACGGGGGTTGTGGGGTTTTTATTTTTTATTTTTGGCTTCTTGTTTGGTTTTTTTCTGCTTGTCCCCAGGCTGTGGGGTTTTTTCTTTTGTATCTTTTAGCTTATTGTTGGTCCTTTTCAACATGTCCTTTGTTTAGGAAGGAGTTGTTTTGTTTTGCGTGCGTGTCATGGTCGTCGAACGTTAGTTTCTTCTTTTGTGTTTGTGTTCTTTACCCGATTTGTGTGGTTTTTTTTCTTCTTATTTATGGGTTTTCTTGTTATAGCCAGGCTTCTGTTGTCTAGCTTGGTTTTACTCTTTTCTACCTTTTGTGTGAGCGTTGTCTGCTCTTGTGCCTTGACCTCAAGCTGTGTGGTCCTCCATGTTGTTGTATAATAATATCATTACCTTTTCAAAAAAAAAATAATAGGGAGCTGGTCTCTGTTTGTGACAAAGAAAAAAGAGTAGAGGTGAAAATGTCTAACTCTTTCGGCAACCTCATAGAGGAAGTTGAAGGAGAAAAATGGGTATTATCTATAGTAGATGGCTCTCTTCCACCCCTACAGGTGGATGGTACACCTTGGTACTTATGAGTAGGCCCATTGATGACAACCCTATGGGAGCAAAAGCTCCTATACGACCTCATGATTAGTTGATGTTCATGGAATGTGCGGGGTCTTAATAGCCTTGTAAAGTGTAGAGCAATGCTGGATTTTCTGGCCGTGTCTACGGTGGGTTTCTGTTGTATCCTAGAAAATAGAGTTCGAAAAGAAAAATTTGATTCTATCTCTGCAAGATTTGGTGATTCGTGGGGTTTGACTAGTAATTACAGTAATAGTGGAATAGGACGTATGTGGGTTATGTGGAAACGTAACAAATTCGTGGTCATGCCTAGCGAGGTTGCTGATCAGTTTATCTCTGGGGTGGTAATAAATTTGCTCTCTGGGGATAGTATAAAGGTTATTTGTGTGTATTCCTCGAATAATAATATTGAAAGACGTTTGTTGTGGCAGCGTATGACTGAGATATCAGCTGGTTGAAGAGGGTTGGGTATGGTCATAGGTGATTTTAATACCATTAGACTTTATTCTGAAACCTTCGGTGGGTCTCCAAGTATTGAGGATATGGAGGAGTTTGACATGGCTATTCGCCAGGTCGACCTTGTTGAACCATCGGTTCAGGGAAACTGGTTTACCTAGACTAGTAAGGTCCATGGTTCTGGATTGATGAGGAGACTCGACCGTCTGGTGAATGATGAGGGCCTTAGTGCTTGGCCTAACATGAGGGTTAATGTCCTCCCATGGGGTATTTCTGATCACTCTCCCATCCTTGTTTATCCCAGCTATCAACAGCGATAGCAGATGGTCTCTTTCTGCTTCTTTAACCATTGGGTTGAGGAAGCTTCCTTTTTGGAGGTTGTCTCTTTGGTTTGGGCTAAAGATGTTGGGGTTTCGCCAATTGTAAGTTTTGTGGAAAATTTAAGAAAACTCAAGTTAGTTCTCCGTAGCCACTTTAGTAAGCACATTCAAAATATTAGTGAGGTGGAGATTAATCCTATGTTTGAGGATCTTAGTAATCAAGCAAGTTTAGCCACAATAAATTTTTGGAAAGCAGTTAGAGTGGAGGAAGCCACTATGCGCCAGAAGTGTAGAATACGATGGCTGAAGTTAGGTAATCAGAATACTGCCTTCTTTCATCGGTCTGTACGATCTCGCCTGAGCAGTAATGCTATGTGTTCTATGATTGATACGAATGGTACTCGGTTGACTAACAATGATGAGGTGACTCAGGTGGCAGTTAATTATTTTTAAAACAGTCTGGGTTCTCAGAGTATTGGTTACAGAGAGCTCTCTCCTTGTATTGAGAATATTGTTCAGTTTAGATGGTCTAAGGAGTGCTGCCAAGCTCTCCAGGCGCCGATTGGAAGGGAGGAGGTGAGAAGAGTTTTTTTTTTCATGGATAGTGGTAAGGCTCCTGGCCCTGATGGGTTTACTGTGGGTTTCTTTGAAGGAGCTTGGGCTCCCTCATGGTGTGAATACAACTGCCATTACTCTTATCTCTAAAAGAAATGGTGCTAATCGTATGGAAGATTTCAGGCCTATTTCTTGTTGTAATGTTATTTACAGGTGTATCTAAAAAATTTTGGCTGATAGGCTTCGTGAGTGGCTCCCTTTGTTTATCATTGGGAATCAGTCTGCTTTCATTCCAGGGAGGAGTATTATTGATAACATTCTTTTCTGTCAGGAGCTTGTTGGAGGTTACCATAACAACTCTAGAAAGCCTAGGTGTACTATGAAGGTTGATCTCTAAAAAGCCTATGAATCTATCAATTGGGACTTTCTTTTTGTTTTGTTGATGGCTATTGACACTCCTTTGAGCTTTGTGAGTTGGATTAGAGCTTGTATCACTTCTCCGATGTTCTCCATTATGATAAATGGATCTTTGGAAGGCTTTTTTCATGGGAGGAAAGGTCTTAGACAGGGTGATCCGTTATCTCCATTCTTATTTGTGATGGTCATGGAGGTTCTTTCTCGCATGTTGAACCGTCCACCTCAGAACTTCCAGTTCCACAAGTATTGTGAGAAGGTTAGTTTAACTCATCTTACTTTTGCGGATGATCTTATGATTTTTGTGCTGCTGATGAGTCTTCTTTAAGGTTCATTAAAGAGTCTATTTAGAGGTTCAGTGAGTTATCTAGGCTTTTTGCTAATCTTGGGAAAAGCTCTATATTTGTTGTGGGTGTTAATAGTGAGAAAGCTTCCCATCTTGCTGCTAGCATGGGTTTTATCATTGGTCATCTTCTCGTTTGTTATCTTGGGCTTCCTTTACTCTTAGGAAGGTTATGAAGGTCGGATTGTGATCCTCTCATTTAGCAGATTACCAGTCGTATTGGGTCTTGGTCTGCTATGGTTTTATCTTTTGCTGTTAGATTACAGCTTGTTCGTTCTGTCCTTCATAGCCTTCAGGCTTATTGGACAATGATGTTGATAAGATTCTGAGATCTTATCTTTGGAGAGGAAAGGAGGAGGGTAAAGGTGGTGTTAAAGTGGCCTGGGTTGACGTATGTCTTCCTTTTGATGAGGGAGGTCTTGCTATTCGCAATGGTTCTTCTTGGAATATTGCGAGTACGATGAAGATTTTATGGTTGTTACTGGTGAAGTCTGGCTCTCTGTGGGTAGCTTGGGTGGAGGCTTATATCCTTAAGGAGAGATCGATGCAAATGTTAGTAGATCTTGGTGTCTTAGGGCTATCTTACGTAAGTGGGATTACCTTAAACAGTATGTTAGAATGGAGGTGGGTGATGGTAGGTGGTGTAGAGTATGGATTGATCCGTGGTTGCAGGGTGGTTCTATCATCTAGCAGTTTGGTGAGAGCGTGATTTATGATGCGTCAAGTCAGAGGGATGCTAGGCTTTTCGATTTCATTGGTTTGGATGGTGACTGGAGGTGGCCGTGTGTTTCTATGGATTTGATTGACATTTAGGATAGGGTTCATAGGGTTAGTCCGTGTCTTAGTGTTGAGGATAGGTGGGTCTGGATTCTGGGTAATCATGATGGGTTTTCGATTGCTAGTGCGTGGGATACTTTTCGTCCTCGTAGTATCAGGGTAGGTTAGGCGGGTTTACTCTAGGTGGGGGAAATAATCCCAAGCATTCCTTTTGTGCTTGGTTGGCTATTAGGGATAAATTGGATACTAGATATAGGTTAAGTCTGTGGGATAGGTCAATTCCTTTGTCTCGTTTTCTTTGTGGAGGGAGTTATGAGTTTCATGATCATTTGTTTTTTTCTTGTCTGTTTGGGTGGGAAATTTGGTCTAGGATACTTAGAACCATGTCCTGCTCGTGTTGATTCTTGGCCTAAAAATGTTCATGGTCTTATTTAGTTCCTTTATTTCGTTTTCTGCATCTGCTTGTCCCCGGGCTATGGAGTCTTATTTGTTTTTCTTAGTTTTTCTTCTTGGTTTGGCGTGTTTTGGACGTTCTTCTTCTTCTGCTTGTCCTGGATGGTGTTGTTTTTTGGTCTTTATTTTTTATCTTGTTCGTGTATGCGTTTCACACACCTTTGCTTTTGTGAGTTGCTTTATTTTGTTTCTGTGCTTGTCTCTAGGCTGGGGGTTGGTTTCTCTTTTTTTGCTTTTGGTTTTTGTTGTTTTAGGTCCTGTTTCATTGTTTCGGACTGTTGCCTGTCGTTTGGTTTCTTTTTCTATTTTCTCTGTTTGAGCATTTTCCACTCTTGTGCCTTGACCTCAGGCTGTGAAGTCCTTCTTGTTGTTGTATAATATTAAATTACCTTTCAAAAAAAAAATATCCAAAGTTTTGTCATTATTCTCTTGGCATCTCCGATCACTCTTAATTTGACGTACTAGTTTTACAATTGAAGGAAGGCCAAAATATATTTTTTTATTCAAATTGAGATTTCTCTTTCTCTATGACTTTTTAAATTTTATAAAATACATTCTTAAATTTGAAAATTGATTTTATTTGAAAATTGATTTTAAATACTAGTTGATGTTAAGTCATTAACTTTTCAAAATGTCAATTCAATTCTCATGTTAATTAGCCAATTCAAACGATTAAGATTTTTTTTTTCAAAATTGGAGGTTAAAAAATTATTTGATAAATAATAAATTTTTTAGAATTAAGCTTATAAACGCCAGTTATACTACTAAATTGTTTGCTTAGTTATCTATTATGTACCTATGTTTTGAAAAACAAAGTCAAATTTGGTAAAAGAAAATATTTTAAAACTTTTTTTTTGTTTTCAGATTGTGGCTAAAATTCTTTAAGAAATTGAAAAAAAATATTTAATTTTCAAATGTTAAAAAACAAAATAAAGTAAAGTTTTGGTTTTAAATTTTCATTTTTTTTGAGATATTTTGAAAAATAGCAAAATAAATTAAGCTATAGCAAAATTTTAGATTCTATTAAAGGTAGAAACTGATAGACTTCTATTATTGTCTATCAATGTCACTAATAGAAGGATATCAGTACCTATCAATGTCTATTTTTGAAAATTTTGTTGTACCTTGTAAATATTTTGTTAAAATTACTATTTTTGACAGTTTTTATTTGATTTTTAATGCTGGCACTAACATGAAATAAATAATAAATCAACAATACATATACTTTCTTAGGTGATAATATTAAATTTTCGTTCAATATTTCTACATTTATATGAATTTGAAATCAACATGAAAGATGATTTGATATTTCCACTATATCTTATAAAAAATTGTAAACCAAAATAATAAACAAAAAAAAAAATGTCACGAATATAAATACTATTACACACAATAAACATCTTAACTAGTTTAAAAATCATAAAATATTTATCTACTAATTCAAATTGATTTTTTTTGTTTTTTTCTTTTATAACTCTTCAAAAACTATCTATTGAAATCAATATTTTCATCAAAATTCTCGTAAAATTAAGACCTTGATATTTTCGTTGACATCAACATTGATCCTCTCAACCACACAACTAAGTACTAAAAATGCATTTTACACCTCACCTTAAAGCATGTTCTTTATATTAAACCTTAATAACCAAAGTCCTTAGCCTTGTGTTTTTATTTATTTTGAACAAGATAATAATAATTCGGATTTTTTTATTCTTTACTAAGAAATAATTCATAAGTGGAAAATTTTGTGTTAAGGATTTTTTTTCATATCCCCTCTTCAACCATGTTTTCACTGTTTTATGATGTACTTTATTTTGTTCATTATGTAGTACTTATATATATAGATAGATGGTGCAATTTATAGAAAGAAACCTACTTTTCTTTTTTGCAACTTGCACTTAATTCTAAGACTACTACAACTAAAATTATCACTTGATTTTCCAAAAGGTAACTTGTCGAAGTATAGCTGATGATCGGGTTTCAATGATCACTTACAAATCAGTCAAGCGATTAACATACTCTTGAACCAATCCCCCGAACAACGATGGCTTCTCGAGCAATCTAGATGGTTTGTCAAACTCTTTAGCAACTCTTGTTGAATTATAAAGATTTGTTTGTTAAAATGTGCTTTATAAACCAAGCCTACAAAATACAGTCAAAGGGAAATGAATGGATTGTTTTGAGCATCGCACTCCAAAAAAAGAAAAAGAAACCTTATAGTCATTATAAAATACATGGGTTACTCTTTTCATTATCGGTTAATTTTGCATGAAATTTCATGTTTTTCTTTAGTAAATAAAACCCCCCAAAAAATTATATCACATTCTTAGAACCATTTGAATCTACTAGCATCGATATAAGATTCAATAGACCACTAACATCGTCCCAAATTCAGAAAATAGGATCATTCATGATTCAAAGATGGAGCAATGCACCTGATGAGTTTGGTTTTTCGTGATTTAAAAGCTACATTTGGTTGAGAAGTCTAAAGAGAGAAGGCATTGCACCTGATGAGTCCAGTTTATCAGGTTTTGCAGCAACAATGTCTTTAAGTTGGGATCACTTGAGGCTCTACAAAGAAAAGAAGAGTTAGAAAATGTCATAAGAAATCACCAGTCAACCAAGTTGCTTAAGTTGAAAATTTGAAGACAACGTAGGATTTTCTATTTTCTTACCATGTTAAATTACACAAACTTAAAAGGTAATAGGTCACGGTTGATCCTTATATGTATTTAACTTTGAATATTTACAAGTTACCATGTGGGTATGGAAGATAGAAAGATGTATAACCTTCCATATGTCTTCATCAGTATATATTTTGGCCAATTGGATCAATGTTGCTTCTCACAGTTCCTTAAAAAAGAACTGGTTCTTGTGGAATGATCCCAAATCATGATCGAAGCTCATGAAGCCCAAGCATGCCAATGTTGACGTCATCCACGATTATTTTCCCTCCTTTAGGTTCAACTAGCCTGAAGAAGACTTGAACCAAAGTTGATTTTCCACTTCCTTCTACCAACAACTCCAATGTTTTCTCCCCCATGAATGCTCAAAATGATACCCTTGAGAACCAATGGAGTGCTTGGGCGATAACGAACCTGCCGAAAAAAATTAAAGCATATTCGAGTTTCTGACTTTCTAGAAGTTTGCATCAAAGTTGTCGAATCTAACTTTAGGTGAGAGCACAGAAACTACTGGAAGATACCACAAAATCCTCCTAATTCACTCTCCATAAATTCTGAATAAGAGCATAAACCACACCACTTGGGAATCATGCTTTTCAAAACCTGGATATCAAGTAAAACCTTTGGTTCAACGAATCTAGTCTAGTGTAAACCCTAAAATCTTTCCAAATTTTTTTAGAGAAATCTTTTTTTTTTAGAGAAAAATGGTTTCATAAACATTCTAAGAGAAATCCTTTTTTAATGGAAAAAATGTTTTTTAAACACTTGAAAAGTCATTCTTAATAGACTCTTAATCAAAATTCTAAGTGGAGAACTCAATGATTTGAAGTCCAATTTTGTCTTCCCATACATGTATGACCTCGATGCTCGAATTATTAACATGTGTGTGTATGTTGCAAACAATGCAAAGCAATTGCAACTACATAGAGAGTTGTGTTTGCATTAAAGAAACAACTCGATTGAACAACCATCCCATCTCACATTACCTACAAGAAGTTGCACCGAAATTCAGTCCACTAACTGCAAGGCATCTTTTGCTTTAGAAACATTTACCAAAAGGAATTGCTTTATAAATAATGTACTTACTAAGATAAGGTTCACATTGTGTAAGAAATCAACTTGGTGAGTCATAAGAACAACTTTATCACAACCACTGATCCTTTTATGTGAAATGTGAAAAAGTCTATGAGGATTCCCTTAACACACTCTTGTGAAAATGTGATATAGAAATTAGATGAACATCATTTTATGTGAAATGGCAACAAGAACAACTTTATCACAACCACTGATCCTTTATGTGAAATGTGAAAAAGTCTATAAGGATTCCCCTAACACACTCCTGTGAAAATGTGATATAGAAATTAGATGAACATAATTTTACGTGAAATGGCAACAAGAACAACTTTATCACAACCACGGATCCTTTAAGACACCATAGCAAAGATAGTAGAAAATCATGTCCATACATCATAAAAGAAGAAACACTGCTTCCATGACATGGTCTATGAGCATGATTGGTTCTCCTCTAGAGCAAATGATGTACAAAAGGCAATAACAGAAGTGTAAAATATGGAGAAAGATGCACCCAATATATGAGGAGTTAACATTATTCTTATATTAAGTGGGCATTTAGGGCAATAACTATCCGAAGATTATAATAATCATCTCTTGCTATAGTACTAGCTATTTTATACTTCCAATTAGATACAATCAACATTATTTCGAAACTTACATTTGCTACAATATTTACTATTTGCTACAGTTTTTACTATTTTAGATTGATCGTTTTTTATTCCGCGCTACAATGTTTACAAAAATAGTTTACACTTGAAACACATACTATTATAATATAAACTATCATAACCTAAGACTACAATAATCAACTTCTTGCCCCATGCGCTACCTTAAAAGCATATTGAGAGAACTTTTAAAATAAATGGACAAAGAACATTTTGATAAAATGTGTGTTAGAATAGATCCATTTACATCTACACAATAAGTACTTTTAAGTAGAAGTTTTAAGTCTATCTTCAACAAGGTGTAAAGTATTTTGCTCATGTGTTATTGTCACTTCTCACCTTGAATATTTCTGATCCTACATGAGCATCAACAACACTAAACACATCGTCCAGAAGATAAACCCAACACATTCTGACCTAACCTGCTTAGCTCTCTTTTTATGGGTTATTATTGCTTGGACCGAAAGTGAAGAGTTCCTTATGCAAGCTCTGCTACCAAGGAACTCAATGCATTCTAACTTAATCGGCTTGGCTCCCCTACTTTCTATGGGCTATCGTTGCTTGGATCGAAATTGAAGAGTTCCCTACGCAAACTCTGACACCGAATATACCCAACGGATTCTGACTTAACCAGCTTGACTCTCATACTTTCTATGGACTATTGTTGCTTGGGTTGAAAGTGAAGAGTTCCCTACGCAAGCTCTGATACGAAGGAATCCAACACATTCTGACCTAACTGGCTTAGCTTTCCTACTTTCTATGGGCTATAGTTGCTTGGACGAAAAGTGAAGAGTTCCCTATGCAAGCTCTGATACCGAAGGAACCCAACGCATTCTGACCTAACCGACTTGGCTCTCCTAATTTCAATGGGCTATCGTTGCTTGGGCCAAAAGTGAAGAGTTTCGTACACAAGCTCTAATACCGAAGGAACCCAACGCATTCTGACATAACCGACTTGGCTCTCCTACTTTCTATGAGCTATTGTGCATTTTGCATTTGTATTCTTTTTCTTTTCTTTTTTTTTCTCTTTCTTCCTATGCTCAAGATAGCCACTCTTTTCTTTATATGGTATGCAAATGGTAACTAGGTCTTTCTAGAACCCGTAGGCTATCCTTATGTAGGGTTCCTGACTTAGTTCTAGGTGATCGTTCCCTTTGAAGTGACAAAGGGTTTTATTGAACACCTACCCGTTACATAAGACTTCCAGTTTCATTGTGGCTAGATAAGACTCCTAACTCATGGTTTAACTGGACGAGATAGTTTGGACAAGAAATTTATGACTATCTTCAACTTCTAAAAAGATTTCCTATCATTTTCAAAATCTATCTGGACAAGATTTAGAGAAGTGCATCATAGACACGTCCTAGTTAAGCAACAGAGAAGACTAGCTAAGAAAAGGCATCCATGCATTTGTTCTTTTATACAAGCAATCAAACATTCATTAACAATCATACTTAGCATTCAAACAATCATATACAAGTGGGTATGGACAAAAGAGGGGTATTAATATTTAAAAAAAAATAATCGCACATGTTTTCAACACATATTATTATTTACAGAATATTTAGAAAATGGACAGCATGTGTTCTACTCATTTCTAAGCTATCAAAGTATGCATTTTCAACATATTTAAGATATTTAAATAACAAACATAATCATAAACTCGATCTCGGGGATCAAGGGTTGGGCAAACATGCTTTTCTAAGCTAGAAAGCAAAGTAGCATGGTATTTATTAAAAGAATAGAACATTTGAAAAGTTCTAAAATTTGGGCAATTTTTGACAAAATGAAAATTTCGCTAAAGATATGGAACATGCAAGGCTACAACCCCACCCCCCACTTAAAAATTTGTTTTGTCCTTGAAGCATTTTAAGCAAGATTCTAAGGGTGGAAAAACAAAGAGAAAGGGAACATAAAACCTCCCCTTGTAATCTAGTTCTTCATGAAAGCTTGCTTACAAAGGTTCCAAGTTTGGTTATACTTCATTTTCCTTTATTCCTACAAAAATAAAACAAGAATTTTTACCAAATTTTATTAAAGAGATTAAACTAAAAATTTTAAAAAATTGTGCAGAATTTAAGAGAAAACAGTAAAATTTTGCATTATTTAAGGTCGATTACACGATCGTAGTCTCTCTAATTCAACCCGAATCAATGACCAAGGGTTTCTTTCCTCTATGTGTGATTCTTGAAGACCTACCAAGCTTTGGTTGACTGTTGGTGGAAGAAGTTAGTGCTAATAGTGGGTGATCATCATAAGAGGAAAGCAAAAAATGTTAGATGGAAAAGTTTTGTTCCTTGCATATTTTTGCCTTGAAAAGATGTAGTTGATAACATGCCTAAAGTTTGAAGCCTCAATGCAAGAATCAAAGTCAAAGAAATCATTTTGTTCTAAGCTTACATTTTGCTCTAAGCTTGCATTTTCATCTTCTAACTCATGCTCATTATTAACTTTTTCTAAATAGTTAAGCTCATGTACACTACAGGGAGAAGAATGACCAAAAGCTTCTACAATGTAGTCGTTAACAGAATAATCAAGTAGGTTCTTGAAAGAATGAACATTATTATCCAAACTTTCTAACTCTAAATTGTTCACATGCAAAGTTTCAAAAATAGAAAGTTTGTCACAATCACATTTTTCAACTCACTAACATGGGTGGAAGCATTAAGAGAGAGATTTTCATGATCAAAATAATCCAAAGAAGCCTTTTCAATGTTATCACCCATCAAGCAATCATTTTCAACTATCACGCCAACATGCTCTAAAGGGGAATTATTTTCAACATGCATGCTTTGTTCCAAAGAAGCCTATTTTTTAGCAAACAAAGAATTATTCAAAGAATTATGACTATGTACACAAAAATTCTAGAGCTAGTTTTAGATTCTTTTTAAAATCCACTTGGATGAATTTATCAAGGTACATGAGACTATCTAAAATTGAGTTCTCATCTTTTGCTAAAGCTAGCTCATAATCAAGTTCAAACAAGGATTCAACTAAAACACGGTTTCCTTCAAAAGAAAATTTTCCTTTATTAATATATGCATGGTCATATTCACAAAAAGAATTCTTACAAAAAGCATATTCATCATACAAAAGATTCTCAAAAGACTCAAATTTAACAACATGGTTCTCAAAATGGTTTCAAAACAAGCTATCACATGCCATGGGAATAGATTTGAAAGAATCAAGGTAGTCGAGAGAAAAGTTCTCCATAGGATATTTCATAAACTCATTAATGTTAAATGATATCCTATCTCCACTAAATTCTACAGATAAGATACCCTTATCAACATCAATACGATGTAATTTTACCTTATTCGTGCTTGCCTCCCTTAAATCACGGGTTCGAATTTCCCCCACGCAGAAATTAACCCATCTGTTTAAACCTTTAAATCGTCTCTTTCCATCTCAGCCTCTCTACATGCAACACGTGGCAGCTTCTACTCACGTGTGCCCTTTAGCCACCTGAGTTTAAATCCCAGCCGACGTAATTTCATTTTTCTTCAACTTTTCCATGATATTTTCGTAACTATTTGCCAAATTTCTAAAATTTCTCCATTTTTTCTGCCAATTTCACACAGAAATGAGCCTCAAAATCATTATTTCAAGCTCATTTGCTATAATCCTCCTATTTTTCCTATAAATACCCGTAATAATTACTAATTAAATCATTCGATTCACTATTCCCTCCAAAATCACTCCTAATTTCTTCCAACTTTCAAATTCTTTACCCCTCGTTCTGTAATTTTTGAATCTTCAGCAAATATTCCAGAATTATTGAAGAAACAAGGCTAATTTCTTGAGGTAATTTAGGCTTAGGTTATTCTGATCTTTGAGAATTTCATTACGCTGATTTTTTATTGTAATTAGGGTTTGATTAATCTTTGATCTTGATGTAATTTTTGTTAGAACTACCAGCAAATGATAAAACTCTAGTAGACCAAGAACGAATCTGGCTGGTAATCTGCTGAATAAGAGAAGCACAAACAGAAGGTCATAACCACCCAGAAAGTAAAGGAATCTTAAGATAATGTCCAAGGAAAAAACCAAAACATGCAGCTAAATGAGAAGCTTCTCACTATTAACCCCTACAATAAAAATAGAACTCTTCACAAGATTAGCAAATAGCCTTGATAGCCCAACAAACTTCTGAAGAGTCTCGTTCATAAAGCTCAGAGAGGATTCATCGGCTGCAAAAAATCCAACTCACAAATCTCAATGGGGTACCAATGGCTGTCAACAAGCCAAAAAGAAAGTCCCAGTTAACAGAATCATAAGCTCTTTGAAGTTCAACTTTCATAGTATATCAAGGCTTATTAGAGTTTGTATGATAACCTCCAACAAGCTCCTGACATAGAAGAATATTATCCATAATACTCCTAGGAATAAAGGCAGACTCGTACTGCTAGCAAAAGAAGGAAGCCACAGTCGAAGCCTATCAGCAAAATCTTAGAAATGCATTTGTAAACCACATTACAACAAGAAATAGGCCTAAATTTCTCCATATGTTCAGCCCCACAACGTTTTGGAATGAGAGTAACAGCAGTAGTATTCACTTCATATCGAAGATAATAAGTCTCAAAGAAATTCCCAACAACATCACAGAAATCCTCCTCAACCATAAACCAAGCACCTTTGAAGAAACCTACAGAAAACCCATCAAGGCCAGGAGCCTTACGACTATCCATAGAAAATATTACTCTTCTAACCTCCTTACGATCAATAGGAGCCTGTAAAGCCTGACAACACTCCTCCGACCACTTAAATTGAACAATATCCTCAATCCAAGGAGACAACTCTCTGTAGCCAATATTATGAGAATCCAAACTATTACGAAAATGATTGACTGCCACCTGAACCACCCCTTCGTGAGTAGTCACCCTGGAGCTTTTCGAATCAACCATAGAAAGCATAAAATTACGACTCAAACGAGAACAAATAGATGGAAAAAAGGAGTGTTCTGATCACCTAACTTTAGCCACTGAATCTTGGACTTCTGACGCAAGAAGGCTTCCTCCAGTCTAACAGTCGTCCAATAAGCATCATTGGGAAATCCAGCTTGATGACTTAAAACTTCAAACATAGGATTTTGTTCAACCTCTCTCTGAGCTCTATCCATAAATGCTTCAGCAATACGAACTTCCTCACTAAGGCTCCGAATGTGCTTACCAAACTGCCTCTAGAGGGCAGGCTTGAGTATATGTAATTTCTTGTCATATGTGAGATAGCTAAGTTGTGCTCCGTTTAACTTCTCACTAAAAAACATGATTAGCCTCTTTTCTTGCATTAAAACCGCTCTAATCCCTATTTCACTTGCATCACATTTAATTTCAAAAGATTTGTCAAAGTTAGGCAAAGCAAGACAAGGTGCATTAGTCAATTTATCTTTTAATTCATTCAATGCGTTTTTTTGTTTTTCTTTCCATTCAAATTTCACATTCTTTTTCACAATTTCATTCAAAGGTGAGGCTATGCTACTAAAATTCTTAATAAACCTTCTATAAGAACTAACCAAGCCATAAGAAAATCTCACCTCAGTGGCATTGGTTGGAGTGGGCCACTCTCGAATAGCTTTTACCTTTTCTTTATCAACTTTAACACCATCCTTTCCAACGATGAAACCTAAGAAATTGGTTTGTTCTAGACTAAAACCACACTTTTTGAAGTTGGGATAAAGCTTTTCTTCTCTAAGTTTAAGCAAAATTGTCTGAACATGCAAAAATATGTTCATCTAAGCTTTTTGAGTAAACAAGAATATCATCAAAGTATTCAACAACAAACTTTCCAATGTATACTCTCAAAACATAATTCATTAGCCTCGTAAAAGTGTTTGGTGCATTAGTAAGACCAAAAGGCATACCAAGCCACTCATAGAGACCACATTTTGTTTTGAAAGTCGTTTTCCACTCATCTCCCTCATGCATTTGAATTTGATGATAACCACTTTAAAGATCAATTTTTAAAAACAAATTTGCACCATGTAATTCATCTTGATATGTCTATAATCTAGGAATAGGATGTTGATACTTTACCGTTATCTCTCGATAGCCCAACAATCAACATACATCTTCCATGTTTCATCCTTTTTGGGTACCAAAACTATCGAAACCGAAGAAGGACTCATGCTTTCTCTCACATAACCTTTGTCCATGAATTCTTCTAGTTGCCTTTGAATTTCTTTGGCCTCAGTTGGATTTGTTCTATAGGCAGTCATATTTGGAAGAGTTACCCCGAGTATGAAGTCAATTTGATGTTCAATTCCTCTTAAACGAGGTAGACTAGTTGGTGCAGCTTCATGTGGATACATGTCATTAAATTCCTGCAAAAGAGACTTAAAAGTTTTCAATTATAAAAGAAATTGCTTTACTGAAAATATTATTTTCCCACTTACCAGGTATAGATTGTGGATCTCCACGTGTTGAACATACTACTGCAAGGCCAATTTAGTTTTCAATTATAAAAGAAATTGCTTTACTGAAAATATTATTATTGTTATTCAAGAGTTTATACTTTTACGTTTGATATACTGTTATCTTGGTTTTGGTAAAAAAAATTTCAAAATGGGTCACACTACGATTTTATGTATTTCAAGTTTAACGACTTTCGCTGATGAATGTTTCATGTTTTAAGTAAGTCATGTGTCAGTTTTAGTTGTTCCATAAGCGAGCAATTTCAGTTGACATCATGCCACATCTTGGGACGAGTAAGCAAGTGTTTGGGGTAAGGTATGACAAAAAACCTCTAGATAAGGAGTTTCCATGGGTGGCCATTTCACCTTAGGCGAGATAGCTTTGCTAAGCTAAGTAACATAAGGTAGGCGACAATGTGCACAAAGATGGGTTTCTCGACCAAGTGATAGAAGTCAGCATCGCGAAATTGGTTGCTGAGTTTTGGTGTGGTACTAATGGTTGGATGAGAGGTTGAAGGGGATAGAAGTTTAAGGCAAGTTGGTGGAGTGGAATACAAGTGCCCACAACATGCATAATGGATTATTGCGACAAGCAGGAGGTGCCAAAGGGTGACAACGAGTTGGCATGCAAGGTGCTCTATATAAGGGTTAGTTCAGACGTTGAGTATGTTCAAACTTCTCTTGCATTTTCCCTCAAACCACTTGAAAGCACTTCCAAAATGAGTCTAATTTTTTAAGTTGGGATGCCGGTTGAAAACTAGGAGACTTGAGTTTGAGTTCAAGAAAAGAAGAAAGGTCATTTTTGGAGGCTACAAGATGCATTTCTTGAAATTTAAAGCTGAAATTTTGAGGTAAGCAAGTTAAGACAATTCTAATGAAATTTGTATAAGGAATTTTTTCCATTTGATGGCTGGATTAGAAGTTATAAGTGTTAGAAAGTTGAATGAAGTTTATGGAATTTTCACAATTTCTGGGCAATCTTGGGGTAGCCCAGCATCATGCTGTGAAAGGGCTTGTCAAGAGATGCATTTTTCAAGGGAGGTTATTTCGATCAGATTAAGAGCACACATCATAGCCAATCTATAGTCGAGTGACATGGTTGGGCTCAAGCCGTGCTCATGACCATGTGTTTGAGGAAGTAAGTGTGCCTGAGGCAAGACTTTGTGCGAAGGGGTGGGCAGTGTCATGAGCATGTTTGTCTAGGATGTTGTTTCCCTATGGCCGCATGCCCAAATACCCCCAAATTACCTTGGATGTGACATTTCACACATTTTCGTATGCAAGTCTTTCAAAGTAAAATTTTTTTAACATGTACTATAGGAGAGACCCAATAGTTAATTCCCCAACCAAATCTTGTGAAAAATCTTAAAGAGCATGTAATCAAAGCTTTCTTTGCAATTGACAACCTTCAATGCTTTCTCTAATGATGTTTTCAATGATTTTCTTTTTCTTTCATGTTTTATAAAACAATTTTCTCCAGAACGTGAAAGGAGGCTACATCATACCATGAGTTTGTTTGTGATTTTTTATTTTTACACAGTTGACTCGTTAACTGACTAGAATAAATGTCGCATAATCGCCCTCCCGTGTTTGAAAGATTACAATTGTGATAAATGGTATCAGAGCCTAAGTTGACTTATTGACGATTAAGACAAACATGTCCACAACGAAACGGTTGGGCAAGGCCCATGAAGGCAACCTTGTGATAAGATGATGCTCTACCTAGAGAAAATTTCTGACTTCATTAGCTTTTTTGAAACAATCTTGAAGAAATTTCTGAGAAAACTGATGGTATTGATTTGGTGACCAATCGTCTCGACCGATTACCTATTCAAGAGTTGTTGACAAGATTTGACACTCTAGAATCAAAAGTTTTAAGAACTGGAAACTACAAGCATGGAGGCAGTTCGACAGGCTCTATTGTCCATATGGTAAAATGTGTGGTTGAGCTAGACAACTCTCAGAAGACGATTATGAAAATGATAAATGAAATGCCAGATGATTTTCAAACTACCCTCGATGTCATTAGAAATGAAATTGCAGACGTGAGCACGAGGGTAAACCTCACAATGCGAGCATGGCAAACCAAGCTCGAGCTGTAAAAGCAATCTCGATGAGAAGAATAAAGATTCTCGAAACCAAGCCTTTTTGTGGAGCAAGGTTGCAAAGGCCTTAAAGAATTTCATCTTTGATTATGAGTAATACTTCAAGGCCACAAGCACAATCATAGAAGAAGCCAAAGTGACATTGACAACTATGCTTCTGTCTGAGGATGCCAAGTTATGGTGGAGATCTAGATATGTTGACATTCAAGACTAGATTTGTTTCATTTACACACTCTAATCTAACTTACAAAGCTCAAGGGAGTGTCAATAGCCATCAACAAGCGAAAAAGAAATTTCCAGTTAACAGAATCATAAGTTTTTTTAAGATCAACTTTCATAGTACACCGAGGCTTACCAGAGTTAGTAACCCCCAACAAGCTCCTAACATAGAAGAATATTATCAATAATACTCCTTCCCGTTCAGCCTAAAATCCTCCATACGTTCAGCCTCACTACTTATAGGAATAAGAGTAATGGCAATTGTATTTGATCCATGAGGTAGATAAAAGGTGTCAAAGAAATCCAAAACGACATCACAGAAATCCTTTCTAACGACAGACCAGGCACCTCTGAAGCTACCATCAGAAAACCCATCGGGCTAGGAGCCTTACCACTATACATAGAAAATAAGACTCTTCTAACTTCCTCTCGCCCAATAGAAGCCTGTAGAGCTTGAACAACACTCTTCGGACCACCTAAACTGAACAATATCATCAATCCAAGGAGACAACTCTCTATAGTCAATATTCTGAGTGCCCAAACTGTTACAAAAATAACTAACTGCCACCTGAGCCACCCCTTCATAAGTAGTCGACTGAGAACCTTTCGAATCAACCATAGAACGCATAGAATTACTGCTCAAACTAGAATGCAAAGATCGATGGAAAAAGGCAGAGTTATGATCATCTAACTTCAGCCACCGAATCCTAGACTTCTGACGCATAGAGGCTTCCCCTAGTCTAACAGCTTTCCAATAAGCCTCAGTCGCAAAACTTGCTTGATGACTCAGAACATCAGACCTAGGATTTTGCTCAACCTCTCTCTGAGCTCTATTCATAGATTCTTTAACAATACGAACCTCTAGTGACAAGCTTGAGATTACGTAAATTTCTCATCAAACCAAACCCATGAACCTTACTAGTTCAGGTGAACCAGTTACCCTGTACAGATGGTTCAGCTAGGTCAGCCTCAAGAATAGCCTTGTCGAACTCCTTCATATCACCAGTAACAGGAGACCCACCAAAAGCTTCAGCATGAAACCTAATGGCATTAAAATCATCCATGGCAATACCCGATCCCATCCATCAAGAAGAGATCTTACCCACACGATGCCACAACAAAAGTCTCTTAACATTATTATTAAAGGCATAAATACATAGAGTACCTTTACACAATCCCTAGAGAGCAGATCGATTAACGATCCAGAGATAAACTGATCTTCCATCTTACGAGGAGTAAAAACAAAGCGGCCGCTTCCACATTACCTCCATACGGCCCATCCCACTGCTACTGTAGTTACTTATGAAATCCCACGAATAACCGAACCTACTAGAGATAGAACCAAAATTTACTTTTCAAACTCTAGTTTCCAAAATACAACAGAAACCCACAAAAGACACGACCATAAAATCAAGCAGTGCTCTACACTTTACAGGGCTATTTCATCCTCGTAGGGTTAGGATTGGTTGGTTAGGATTACTATAGGGATGGGGAAATATTCCAAAGTATTCCTTTTGTGCTTGGCTGACTATCAGGGACAGATTGGGTACTAGAGATAGTTTGAGTCGTTGGGATAGTTATATTCCTCTGTCTTGTATTCTTTGTGGAGGGAACTTTGAGGATTGGGTATTGGGCGGTTGAGTTGTCTTGAATTTGTCATCTGGGCATTGGGAAGGGGGTGAGGAAAAAGTGATGGCGTGTTCTCTGGTGTGCTACGATTTACTTCATTTGGCAGGAGTGTAATAATCGTCTTCATAGAGGTTCGGTTCGTGTTTAATGATTATTTTTTAGCTCCTTCGATCTTGCATTCAGGCTCGTGTTGCTTCTTGGTCTGAAAATGTTCATGGTCTTATTTTGATGCTTTCTTTCATTTTTTTTCTGCTTATGGGCTATGGGGTTTTAATTTTTTTATTTTGTTACTCTGGTGTTTTGGCTTGTTTTTTGGTTTTCTTTTTCGTTTTGTTTGTTCTAGCTGGTGTTGGTGTTATCTTGGTTGTGTGTGTGTTTATCGTTCTTTGGTTTTTTTGGTTTCTTTTTTGGTTTTGTGCTTTGTCCCCAGGCTGTGGGGTATTTTTCTTCTCAGTCTTTGGGTTTTGTAGTTTTGCCCTGCTTTGGTGTTTCAGGCTATTGCCTGTCTCTGGTTTTGTTCTTCTCTTCTTTGTGTGAACGATTTTCGCTCTTGTGCCTTGACCTCAGGCTGTCAGGTCCTTGTTGTTGTATAATACTAATATTACCTTTCAAAAAAGAAAATGCACTTGGATTGTTCCTTACAAATATACTTGACTGGAAATGGTGATAATCCTTGTTTATATTGGTTTTTGATGCACTTATATTCTTATTTTTTTTTTCTTAATGAAAACTATTGCAATTAAAAAAACTTGATTTTCTCTTGGCCTTACATGCAATTTTTGTTTTGTTTATCAAGGAATGGTTAGAAGTACATAATCTTTGTGATGCTATTGTGGATGGAGCAAATGCTGGCCTCTATCAACATAATTTTGAGATTCTGGATTTCATCTTCCTCAGGTTGTAAAGTATATTTTGGTCTTAGATAGCCAGCCAATCTAAGCAATTGTGTAGATGGAAGCGATCGTTGAAAGTTGAAGATTGTGAAGGTGTTTAGGATTTCTTATTTAAGTCTTGTATTAGGATCTTGTTTCATGTATTATTGTATAATATATATACAAATACAATATTAAGATTTCATTTTGTGTATACAAATGTAAAAGAAACATATTGTAGTTTCTAAAATAATATTATTTTATTGATTTGTTGGCATAAAAAAGAATATCTATGTACACGTACTCAATGTCGGTTTATAAAAAATGGACAATAATGCAACAATTAAATAAAAATAAATTTATAAAAAAAGATCCAAAAACAAAGACTTCCATGTCGATTTTAAAACGACATCAAAGGTCAACCAACTCTAAAGATCTTCAATAACACCATAAAAATGTCGGATTAAAAACGACATTAAAGGTCTTTACTGTCGTTTTTAATGTCGTTTTTAAATCGACATTAACAACCATATTTCTTCTAGTGATTGAAATCATCTTTCAAAATAGTAAAGTAGAATCACAAAACTTTTAGGAAGAAAACCACTCAAATATCGTAGATCAAACCCTTGGCTGAAATGCTTGTCTGATTTCTTCTTGTCCAAAACCACTTTGATCCAACACGCCACGTCCAACAACCTTCACTGCCCAAAAACTCATTTTTGGCTAGAACCTTTCTTCCAATTTAGAACTTAATAACTTAAAATCCTTAACTCAAATTAAAATACTCTTTTGAAAAGTTATTGCAAAATGTTAGTCAACTACACGCCCGCACTTAACTCCTGTATCTCCGGTTTGAACCTTATTAGATGCACATTTATTCCCAGATTTCCTAAGGCAATACAACATCGTTTTGCCTTATCCGTGCGCGCATCCCTCAGATCACGGGTTCGAATCTTCCCTCATGCATAAATTTTAACCCATATTGTTTGAACCTTCAATTCTTGTCTATCCATCTCAACCTCTTTCCATGCGACACGTGACAGCTTCTACTCATGTGCACCCTTTAGAATGGGTATGTGGACAAGAGATCATGGGTTGTTGTTCTTTAAATTTTTCATGGAATTTTCGTAATCATCTGTCAAATTTTCAAAATTTCTCTACTTTTTCTGCCAATTTCACACGAGAATGGGCCTCAAAATCATTATTTCAAGCTCATTTGCTATAATCCTCCAATTTTTCCTATAAATACCCTTAATAATCACTAATTAATAATTCAATTCACTATTCCCTCCAAAATCACTCCAAATTTCTCCTAAATTCCAAATTCTTTACCCTCATTCTATATGTTTTGGATCTTCAATAAAATTTTCAGAATTATTGAAGATACAAGGCTAATCCTTGTCTTGAATTTGCTCCAAACTAATCATTTCAAACTCTTGGAAAAATCTAAGATACCTAAAGTTTGGGTCTTACAACTCTCCCCCTCTTAAGAAATTTCATCCTCGAAATTTAGACCACATTAAAACATAACCATTTGGCTACCACAAAATATTACTTAAAACTTCCAGGTTTCCTAAAACCATGTTTTGATACCAAGTTGTCATACCCTACCCTGCAGACCAGCTTGTTTGTCTCTCAAAACGCGATGCGAATTGGGCATCCTTGACGTAGTCAATTGCCAAGGACACTCATCATAACTTTCTTAACTTAACTTAATCACCAAAACACTTGAATTTTTTTTGGTAAAGGTATTGTATTAAATGCAGGGGTGGGGATTTGAACCTGGGACCTCTGATCCATAGGTACAATCATTGTGCCAATTGAGCTAAGCTCGTGTTGGCAAAATGTTTAACTTCACTAACATCCTTTAGACGATAAAGAACTTAACGTGGAAAGAAAAACAAACTTTAAACTTGTATTCCTTAACAAGGCGTTTAGTACATGAACATAATGATACAACACTTAACCAAAAGATAAAAACCATCACTTAAACTTAAATGTTTGCCAGATTTTCGCCTACCAAACCCAAACTTCCTCTCCTCTTGACCTCAACACCTATGTCTTGGAAGATAAATTTTGAAAGAATAAGTATAAAACACTTGGTGAGGTTTTATGAAATCCTTTTCACAATACCTTTTTATAAATTTCAATTCGCATAAACAACATCAAATCATTTCATTTCGCCTAAACCTTTCTTTGTGCTTAACAATCACATTTGTAACATAACAATAGATAAACACATACTAGTTAAGAGTCATTACTTTCACAAAGGATCCCAAATCGTTCTCTATGCTTTGGCTCATTACCTCGTGTATGACTACTGTATCAACAACATCCGAGAACGTGCAGATTCGTCCTTGTTGTTGAAGCTGCTAAGATTGATACGTTTCCTTCAATGCATAAGCTAGCTTCTTATCACCAGGTAGTCTGTACACCTTTGATGGCCTTTACTCTTTATGTGCACATATATAAAAGTTAGGATCATCTCAAGGAATCAACTAATGTTTTGAAATCAATTTAATAGCATTGAAATCCTAATCATCAAATCAAACTTTAACGTTATAAATCATGCTTAAACACATAAACTTTTCATAGAAATCTCTTTTTGAAACAGTTTCTCATTTGAAATCATCTTTCGATATAGTAAAGTAGATCACAAAACCATTAATTATAATGGTTGTGTTACATCTTTGATGTTATCCATTATGATTATGGCTCAATTGTGATTACAACACTAGCAACAAAAGTCAAAGAGCCATTAATTATAATGGAGAACATTAGGGATGTAACACAAGCTCTAATCCAACTCACAAAGCTCAAGGGAGTGCCAATAACCATCAATAAGCCAGAAAGGAAGTCCCAGTTAACAGAATCATATGTTTTTTTAAGATCAACTTTCATAGTACGTCGAGGCTTACCAGAGTTAGCATGATAACCACCAACAAGCTCCTGACATAGAAGAATATTATCTATAATACTTCTTCCTGGAATAAAAGCAGACTGATTACCACTGACAAATTAAGGAAGCCACTCACAAAGTCTATCATCCAATTTTTTTTAAATACATTTGTAAATAACATTACAATAAGAAATAGGCATGGAATCCTCCATACGTTCAACTCCACTGCTTTTAGGAATAAGAGTAATGCCAGTTGTATTCATTCCATGAGGTACATAACAAGTCTCAAAGAAATGTAAAACGACATCACAGAAATCCTCCCCAACCACAAACTAGGCTGTTGGCTTTTTGGCTCTAATTTCAAATTAATTAATTTTAATTAATTAATTAATTAATTAATTAATTAATGTTTTGATGATAACAAATCTAATTTTTTTTATTGATAATTTTATTAATTTGAATAGTCCATAACGTAGAGCTTGAAAAAATGATTCTAATGCCTCTTGAATCACCCAAATCAAAGCTCAAACGAAGAAGATATTGCTAAAAGAAGCATAACGTAAAAATACCTGAGATAGTGACGTGGCGGCCAAGTATTCAATTTGAACCAATTAGAGAAAGCCACTTGGAGCAATGGAGCTGACTTATACTTATCAGGTTTGGTGTAAGCCCTTCAACATAGCGCACGTTGTTGAGCCTGGACAAATGGTCTCTTTTGATGTTTCCCTTGGCCAGAATTTTGCCTTTGGCTTCATCTCCAAAAGTTACAAATTCTGACGAGCATTCAGTCATGTTCGAGAAGTATGACATGTTTCCTATCATATGACTTGAGCATCTACTATCAAAAAACCAGTCTTCTTGACATACTTGTACAGAAGTAAAAGCTACATTTCCTTTCTCTGCCTGTGATTTTCTCCTCCACACTTGTTTGATTTCTGATCTTGACTCTAACTGCTTCTTTCTCCATTCCTGTTTAACATTTGTTCCTTTACCAGCACACCATGTAGGTAACTTTGATCCAGATATTTTTGTCCATTTCCTACTTCTGACCTCATTTCTCATCATGTAAGAAAAGGACTTGATGTTCCCTGTCTTGCCACACAAATAGCATATTCTTCCTTGAGGAGTTGCATGTGCCTTTCCAACCACTTGTGTTACTTCCAGTCCTAGCTATTCAGGATATCGCGCGAGGACAAAAACCAGTTTGGTTTCTCCATTCTTTTTCTAAACTTCACTATCATAACCCAGCCCCTACTTAGATGAGTAACTTCTGCACATTGATAAAATCTGGTTCAGATCATTCGTTCCTGAGTTCAATATTTTTACAGATTTTTCAAGATGTTCATAGTCTACTTGTGCTTCTTTCAATCTAAGTTTTAAATTTGAGATGACGGTCAACAATCTATAATTCTCCTCCAATAGGTTCTGGATTCTATCTTTCTGAACCGCTTAAATTTATGTATCTTCCTTCCACTTCAACATCATGGTGCTATAATTCACATCTTCATTCTCTCCGTTATCTGACGAAGAGGTTGATTTTTTCTTATCTGCTGAGGCAATGCTGATAAACACATTCACATACTCTTCCTCATCAGTATCTGAATCCGTCTCTTCATCTGACAAGGTAGTTGCAAAACTTTTCTTTTGTTTCTCCTGTCTCCTCAGATAGGTTGGACATTCCGCTTGATAGTGACCATGTCTTCCACACTCCGGATTTAAACTGACGATTTTCTCTGCTGGATGATCGTTCTGCCTCTCTGTTGTTGACTCTGTCAGGCTCTCGCACACTCGTCCTGTCTACCTCTCTTCTTCTGAAGTTTTGAGAGTGTTTATTACTCGAACCTCCATGACTGCCAGAATTATTAAATTTTTTAATAAAATTAGAGAACTGCTTAGTCAACATTGCTATGGAATCATTCATTGACTCACAAGGAGCTTTTTCCTTTTCGAAACCTGTCTCGTCTTGCTTGGTAGGAAACACAATGTTTTTACCTTTGGCTTCTACTCGTTCAATGAGCAAGATCTCAAAAGTAAGTAATGAGCCCATTAGCTCATCAAGCGAGAGAGTAGTTACATCATGAGCTTCTTCACTTGCAATCACTTTCATGTCAAATCTCCTTGGTAAAGATCGCAACACTTTTATTATCAATCTTCCTTCAAATATGCCCTCACCTAGATTAAAAGCATCATTAGCTATTTCTAATACACGAACATTATATTCTGTAATAGTTTCCCCTTCCATCATTCTTAGAGATTCAAACTTTGAGGTTAGCAACAGTAACCGAGATGTCTTGACCTTGGACGTTCCTTCAAAAGAAACATCCAATTTCTTTCATGCTTCTTTAGCAGTAGCACACAAACTGATGAGTTTGAACATATTCAGATCGAACCCGCTGAATATAGCATTTAGGGTCCGTGAGTTTACCAATGAAATCTGTTCTTCAATATCAGTCCAATCTTCCTCAGGTTTTGGTACAGATTTTCCATCTACAGTTACCATGGGTGGAGTCCATCCAGCATTCACCACTTTCCAAACCTTCACATCTAGTGATTTTAGATATGAGATCATTCTAGTTTTCCAATAGGAGTAATTATTTCCATCAAACACAGGTGGTCTTGAGGCAACGATCACTTCTCTGGTTGCTTCCATTTGTATCCCACTAGCTCTGATACCAATTGAAATAATGAAAGTAGTAAATACCTTTTAGTTATACCATTAGCATTAAACTATACGTATAGCTAGAACACATAAAGAATAATGAGACAGTGAACTTTGATAACCCAGTTCGGCCAATATGCCTACATCTGGGGAGCTTTCTAGCTCAGTGAGGAATTTCATTCGAGATTATAGATAAGCATCTTATTGTGTAAGTTACATATGAATAGTTATAACGCAACTAAATAAACACTTCAGGCTCCCCTGAACAATGCATAATCTCATTCATGATTGACTCGTGCTCCCCCTGAAAGTCAGACTTGTTTCTACAACTTCATCAATCTTCACATTGACATGTTTCTTAGACTAGCATTGGCTCCCCCTGATGTTCAGAATTGAATCCCCAATTCTCCGTCTTCATGTCAATGAACTCCTCAAAGTTGTATGTGCAGTCACATACTGAACACGTAGCCAATGGTGATAAACTATTCAGAATTATAAAAACAGATCCATTCACCTGTTGTTGTTGTTCGTTCACGTTGTAGGATTGTTGCACCATCCACCAACAACAATCACAAATTAACTTCTACTGCTTTATATTTACCTTCAGCACTCACCGTATCTTTCTGTTGCACAATATCCTTCTTCCACAAATTAAGAAACAAAATCTATGAAGTTACCTTTTGGATAGGAACAACCAAACAAATTTATTTATTAACAATTAAAGAATTAGTTTGCCAAAATATTCTAACATAACTACATATTAAGAACACAAGCAAAAGCATAAAGTTAGATATAAAGATTCAAACACATACTCATCTCCATTCATGACTTAATTCCACAGACAAAACAATGAAAATTCTAGCAGAGCACCTCATGAAGCTCATAATTCTGTTATCGGAAACTTTGGCTGCAGCAGCCGAGGTGGCGAAGGCGTTAACGGGCTGCGACGAACACTGTGGGAACTTGAAAATTCCATATCCGTTTGGGATAAAGAAA
>JBBPDI010000002.1:17953457-17979712 GCA_037974545.1 Cucumis variabilis
CTATTTTAATTCATATAGTTTTTGTCTTTGGTCCATAGTTCTTCCACTTTTTGAAATAAGACCCTTTCGGTCCCTTTCGTTTTCTATTTTATCTTGCTTTTTTTGCTACCACAGTTTATGCGCTTAGAAAGTTTCTTGGAATATAATCATGGTAATGTGTGAGAATAGGGAAAACTTCTAAATGAAAAAGAATCTTCACTACATGCAAGTTTAATTATGCATGATATTTTAAGATGAATTTGTAGTTGCTACTTTTATCAGCAATCAACACACTTTATCCTGGACTCAATTATATAGTTAAAGCAGTTAACTTTTTATATGCATGCATAAAATTATTTATGCGCATAAAATTATTTTTCATGCACTAATATCATACATTATAACATTTATAATATACTAAAACTGTATGAACATACTTAATCCCTTGAGGGTTCTATCTAATTGACATCCACAGGCCATTTAAATCAAAATTGAACCAATAGATTTAGCTCCTATGTTAAACTAAAGCAATAAATTACATTAAATTGATCAATTTTATATGAAAACAGTCTTTACTGCTCAAAATCCAAACTTAAATCCTTTGAATCAATGCTAAAGCGCGAATCATGCTAAACTACGTAAAATCAGACTAAAAATTGCAAAATAAATTAAAATATTTACAAGATATAGCAAAATTTTGGATTCTATCACTGATAGTCCTCTATCACTATAGCATATCAATGACTATCAGTGATAGAATTTGCTATAGGTTGTAAATATTTTGTAAAATCTACTATTTTAAAAGTTTTTCTTTTAAAAATGCCTCTATTATTATTATTATGCCGAGCCACGCTTTCTCTTCTGATCATGCATAGTCGCGACTACCCTAAGCCTCACCTCACCTCACCAATTGAATTGCACAAAGTCGATTGTGGTTCGTCATAGGGACAGTTTATGTTGCTTCCGCCTTTATGTTTACAATATTTTGACTTTTAGTATTTTATTTAAATTTATAGAACTTATGAGTTACTTTTATGTTATTTTTCTTTAAAAGATAGATAGGGCTCGAACTAGGATTTTATCTTCTACTTTTATTTCTACATAATTTATTATGATTTATAAATGAGTATTTGGAGTTTTATTGAAAAGTTAATATCCTTTTATATATTTTTAATAAGAAAGTCTATATTTATTTTAGTAGTAATGATCTCAGCTTAGTATAAAGTGTTGAGTCGTTACAGTTGGTATCAGCGCCTAAGTTTTATAGGTTATGTTGACCGACTTACGATGTAAGTCTTTAATTTTTATCCATATCGTTATTACGGTCCTTCATCACTTGCACGGTATGTTTTTATGATATGAATATGCATATGACCTTGTCTGTATTAAACTAGATAATATGAATGTTATAAATTGGTTGTGAAAGACTTTTGGTGTTGAAATTTAGAAAAAATGCCGCCACGCAGAGGTGCTCGAACAAATGGTCGAGTAGGCAAAAATGGTATGACGTAATTAGCATTATGGACTATGTTGTGACTGAAAATCTAAGTAATAAGTTATGTTGGTGGTTTTAAAGAGAACTAAATACATGAATATGTTCAAGTATACCAAGCATATTATATTGTGTTTAGAGTTGAGATATTGGGGAAGGAACAAAGAAAACTTTAGTGTATAATTTTATTGATGAGACTTTAAGAAACTGTTTTGAGTTTACTTACCATGAAGGAAAAGTTAATAGTTTGAAGTTTGAAAAATGAAATATAGTTTTAACCATGCAAGCATAGACTATTCAGCAAGGAGGTAGTTTTTTATCCTCTTGCAGATGTTAGTTCCAAGTACAAAGGGGCTAGAATTATGGTCCTACTAAAAGTTATCTCAACTATTAAGGCCAGTAAGTTGCTTGACCATGGTACTTGGAGTATCTTGGATAGTGTGGTAGACATTAGAGAGGATTACCGCCTCATAGAAAATTTGGGTTTGCCATTGAGTTAGAGCCAAACATTGTCCCTATTTCGAGAGCTCCGTACAGAATAACTCCAGTTGAGTTGAAAGAGTTGAAGGTCCAGTTGCAGAAATTATTGGACAAAGGTTTTATTTGATCGAGTGTGTCACCTTGGGGTACATCAGTTTTGTTTGTTAAGAAGGAAGATGGGTCGATGCGCTTACGTATTGATTATAGAGAGTTGAATAAAGTGATTGTTAAGAACAAATATCTTTTACCAAGGATTGATGACTTTTTTTATCATCTACAAGGAATGAGCCACTGTGTTCTCTAAGATTGATTTATGTTCAGGTTATCGCCAGTTGAGGATTAGAGACAATGATATTCATAAGATTTCCTTTCGTTCTAGATATGAACATTATGAGTTTATGGTGATGACTTTTGGCTGGACAATGCTCTTGCTGTATTCATGGATTTGATGAACAAGGTGTTTAAGGACTTCTTAGACCCTTTTGTGATAGTTTTTATTGATGTTATCTTTGTTTACTCCAAGACAAATGTTTAACATGAGGAGCATTTGCATAAGGATGGAGACTCTACGAGCCAATAAGTTGAATGCTAAGTTTTCAAAGTGCGAGCTCTAGCTGAAGCATGTGTCTTTTCTTAGTCATGTAGTATCTAGTGAAGGAGTTTCTGTGGATACAGCAAAGATTAAAACCATTACTAGTTAGCCTCGACCTTCTACAGTCAGTGAAGTTCACAGTTTTCTAGGTTTAGAAAGTTATTACAGAAGGTTTATGGAAGGTTTCTCTTGTATAGCCAGACTTTTAACTCAGTTGACCAGGAAAGGGACTCCTTTTATTTGGAGCCCAATCTGTGAGAGCAGTTTCCAGGATCTTAAGCAAAAACTTGTTATTGCATGCACCAGTCCTTATAGTGACGGATGGATCTGAAAGTTATGTGATTTACAATGATGCCTCAAAGAAGAGACTGGGTTGTGTCTTGATGCAGCAAGGTAAGGTGGTTGCTTAGGCCTCTTGTCAGTTGAAGAGTCATGCATAAAACTACCCTACACATGATTTAGAGTTGACAGCATTAGTTTTTGCACTTACAATCTAGAGGCATTATTTATATGGTATGAAGATTCAGATCTTCATTGACCATAAGAGTTTGAAATACTTCTTCACTCAGACGACGTTAAATATGAGATAACGCAGATGACTTAAGTTAGTAAAGGACTATGACTATGAGATTTTATACCATCCAAGTAAGACAAATGTGGTAGCTGATGCTCTTAATAAGAAGGTATCATATTATGCAACATTCATTACTAGGTATATTCCTTTGCACAGAGATCTTGAGAGAGTTGAGATTATAGTTTTAGTGGGGGAAGTCACCTCATAGTTAGCTCAGTTGTTAGTACAACCGACTTTGAGGTAGAGAATCATTGTTTCTCAGCTCATTGATTCTTATCTGGTTGAGAAGTGCCACCTAACAGAAGCAGGGCCAGCTAAGGAGTTCTCCATATCCTTTGATGGCGAACTTATGTTTGAGGGACGATTATGTATGCCAACAGACAGTCCAGTTAAGATGGAGCTTTTGACTGAGACTCATAGTTCTCCATTTTCTATGCGTCCATGCAGTACAAAGATATATCAGAATCTGAAATAAGTTTACTGGTGGCAAAATATGAGGAGAGAAGTGGTAGACTTTGTTAGTAAATGTTTGGTGTGCCAGCAGGTTTGTTGCAACCTTTGATTGTACCAGAATGGAAGTGGGAGAATGTGCCTATGAACTTTATTACAGGACTACCTAGGACCCTAAAGGGTTATATAGCTATTTTGGTTGTTGTTGACAGGCACAGAAGTCAACACATTTCATCTGAGGGAAATCCATTTATGCTGCTAGTAAGTGGACACAGTTGTTTATGATTGAGATAGTGAGACTGGATGGAGTGCCCGTATCGATTATTTCTGACAGAGATGCCCGTTTTACTTTTAAGTTCTAGAAAAGACTTCAGGCTGCCATAGACACGAGATTAGACTAAAGTACAGCCTTTCATATCCTCAAACTGATGGTCAAATAGAGCGATTGAACCAAGCTTGTGTGCTAGATTTTTTAGGGAGTTGGGACTCCTATTTGTGTTTGATGGAGTTTGCTTATAATAATAGCTGTTAAGCTACCATTGACATAGCACTGTTTCAAGCTCTGTATGGTAATTGTGTAGATCCCTTGTTTGTTGGGATGAGGTTGGTGAGCAAAGGATGTTAGGCCCTGAGCTAGTTCAAACCACTAATGAAGCTATACAAAAGATTAAAGCCCACATGTTGATAGCATAGAGCAGACAGAAGAGTTACACTAATGTACAATGTATGGATCTCGAGTTTTATATAGAAGACATGGTTTTTCTGAAGGTAGCACCTATGAAGGTTGTTCTGAGATTTGAGAAGAAGGGAAAGCTAAGTCCACCTTTTTGTAGGGCCATTTGAGATACTTAAGCAAATTCACCCCGTAGCTTACTCTTTGCCATTGTCTCCGTCATTTTCTGCACTCCATAATATATTTCATGTCTCTACATTGAGAAAATATGTAACAAATCCAACACCTATAGTTGATTATAAGTTATTGCAAATTAATGAGAATTTGAGCTATGAGGAGTAACTAGTTGAGATTTTGTCAAAAGAGGTCAAGTTGCTATATAATAGAGGAATTGCACTGGTTAAAATTCTTTATCGAAATCACGAAGTTGAAGAGACCACATGGAAAAGAGAGGATGATATGAAAGCTCAGTATTCCGAGTTATTTGAGGATTAAAAATTTCGAGAATGAAAATTTCTCAAAGGAAGGAAGATTGTAACACCCCAAAAATTAAGAAAGTTTTGAAGCTTAATTATCTTCGTTTAAGATTATTTATGTTGGAATTATTGGGGTGTTATTCAAGAAGATTCATGAGAATTATTTAATTTTGTGGAAATTAGGATTAATTAAATATCTATTGGAAGAGTATTTAATTAATTTGAAGACTTGGAATTTTTTGGGGTTATTAAAGTTTTGATTTTAGGTTGATTGATTTTGAATTGATTAAATTGGTAGTGGATTTGGATGAATTAAGAATAATTATATATATAGATGTATGTAATTAAATAGATTTTTGGAAAGAAAATAATTATATTGCGATAATATAATTATTTAAAAAGAGTATAATTATTTTTTTGGAGATGATGAATATTGATATTGATGGAAAATATGATTATTGTGAAAAGAATATTTATATATTTTTTTTTTTGGAAGAGAAAAGATTGAAAGGATGGAAGAATTAATGGAGGAAAGAGAAAATTGTTTAGTTATTTGAAATTGGAAAAGTAAATAATGATAATATTATTATTATTATTATTATTATTATTATTATTATTATTATTATTATTATTATTATTATTACTATTATAAGTAAAAAGAAAGTATCGTTTTGTCTGCATCTTCTCCATCTCAACATCTTTTTCCTCATAAACTCTAGGTGCCATCGCCATCCACCATCTTTGATCATCGCAGCAACCTCGCTAATCGTTTCGTCATGTCAAGTCGACTGCGTCTCTATCTATTCTCCATTCGCCTCTCTGTCTATTCATATCTGGCGTTTCCATTTCGTCCAACCATGCCGTTTTTGCTCGTCGTCCCTTCTTCATTTGCGAGCCTCTTTCATCTCTTCGATCGTCCATCCCTATCTGTCTCTCTCTGTCTTAATTGAAGCCCATCCCC
Source organism: Cucumis variabilis (assembly GCA_037974545.1). NCBI lineage: Eukaryota > Viridiplantae > Streptophyta > Magnoliopsida > Cucurbitales > Cucurbitaceae > Cucumis > Cucumis variabilis. The sequence goes on from JBBPDI010000002.1 coordinate 17,959,135, forward strand.
ATTGCAAGCCAATCCAACTTTGTTTTAGTCCACGTCCAAAAAAAACTCAAACTTTCAGCTTTAGTCGCAAGCCACGCACATTGATCTACCCTCTTTTGAGCTGTTTAAGTTGAGCATCCTTTCCTTTTACCTATCCGAGCCGTGAGCCCTTCCTTGCAGCCATTTGAGCTTTGTAGCCAATTATTGGTGAGTTTGGTGTGGGTTTTGGCTTTTAACCATTAAGTGGTAATTTTTCTTCTAAATAAGTTAATGTTGGATTTATTTTGAAATTATGCCTGAAGGTTTGACAAGTAATTGAAGGACTCATTGGTGAACTTTTCCTAATCAAGGTTGAATTGATTTCAACCCTTGTTGTTGGTAAGTTGCATTGGAAATGACTGGGGTGTTAGACACATTTTAATAAATGATTAAATTGGCTCCTTTTATGTTTAGATTGCATTCATTGAATTTTGACTGTTAGCAGAAAAATTATTCTTTTTGCTAATCTCTTAGTTAAGAGATTCTACTACTAGACCTTCGAAACGGAATCCAAAGCTTGTCTGTATTTTTCAATTATGTATTAAGGTAGCTAATATGCATAATGTGATTGATATGGATGACTGATATAGATGGCTACCATAGATAACTGATATGTTATGACTGAGATATTTTTTGACTGAGATATGATATGACTGAGACATGATACGACTGTTATGATATAACTAAGAGATATTATATGACTATGTTATGATATTCTACATGTTATAGACTGTGGTGTTATGTTAACTTTGTCTATTAGGGTCATATCCATATGGATGTCACTCGAGATCACCACCTTTTTATAACTGTGTGCATTCAATGAGACCACCAGTATATGTTTGTGAGTGGTTCGACAGAGTCACTTACAACCTGATTCTCTTAGATGTTCCTTCAGGTCGTCGAAGACTAGTTTCTCTTAGGTATTCCTTTGTATCACTGAAGATCAATTTCTCTTAAGTGTTCTTTCGGATTCAATGAAGACCAGATGTGTTCTTTCGGAATCACTAGATAATGTGTGTTTGGGAGCATGACAGTTATGGGGTACTTCCTTACAGAACCCTTACTGAGTATATGTTTATACTCGTTCTTTCTATGTTTAATTTTTTAGCAAAGGTAAAGGTAGAGGAAAGTTGACAAATGACAAGAAGTGGCCAGAGTTCGCCATAAGGACAATTTATGTTGCTTCCCTCTTTATGTTTAGAGTATTTTGACTTATAGTATTTTATTTAAATTTATAGAACTTATGAGTTACTTTTATGTTATTTTTTTAAAAAAAGATAGACAGGGCCCAAACTACGATTTTACCTTCTATTTTTATTCCTACACAATTTATTATGATTTATAAATAAGCATTTGGAGTTTTATTGAAAAGTAGAGTCTTTTTATATATTTTTATTAAGAAAATCTATATCTATTTAGAGCTCTTGCAAAAAATGGCAAAACAAGTTATAATAATTAAGTCTATAGCATACATACTTTATTATTTAAGAAAATGGCAAAAATAGAGTCCAACTCACACATCACGAGGTAAATTTCACAAATGTCCTCGTTACTAATATACATTTGATACATGCTATACATGTCTGATACACCTAATACCCCTTGATACACCCTGGTACTTCTTGATACAACTGATACATTTGATAGATACATTTGATGCACTTGATACTCTTTTATACACTCGATACCTTTGATACACACCGGAAACATCTTGATACACATAATACTCTCATTACACTTGATTCTTCTTGATACACTTGATACCCCTTAGGCCATGATACACTTGATAAGTTTTATACACTTAAAGGCTTTACTATGTTTGATACACTTGATGCACTGCTAATAAACTTGTTTGATACACTTGATAAGTTTGATACACTTAAAGGCTTTACTAAGTTTGATACACTTGATGCACTGCTAATAAACTTGTTATGCTTCATTGATACACTCAATAAATTTGATACGTTTGATGTACATGATAGGTTTGATACACCCAATGCACTACACATACACTTAGTATTATTCACTTATATATTTGGATTGATTAAATACACTTGATATGATTGAAGTCCTACTTATACACTTGATATACTATTGATATACACTTGCAAACTTGATTCATATACTTGATAATGATTCACTTTACTGATATGCTTTAACAATATATTGTTGATATACTTGATAATGATATATCAAGTTATATCATTCATATACATAATAATACTATAATGAACTACATAAAATTTGAAAAAAATAAAAATCACGTAGTAAGTATATCACCCAACTAGTACATATAATATAAGTATATCACAACATTGATATACAAAACTGAGACAAAGTAAAACCAAAATAAAATCAATGTAAAAAAATAAAACAAAATCATTTAAAATCAGATTCAACTCAAAATATACATCAAAGAAAGTAAAAAAAATCACAAATGAAATTAAATTACACTGATCAACAACCATTATATTTCATATTGCAATTATTGTACTATTAATATTCTAAAATCAAATTAAGATAGAAAGAACAAATAATTTTTCTTGTATAAGAATAAATAAATAATTAGAGCCTTAAAAAGTTGGAGAATAAATAAATAATGAGTAGGGCATTAAAAAGAGGAAGAGAAATAAGTTATTGAATGGTAGTTTAGGAATAATAACAAATAAGATGGAGAATATTTCTATAAGTGAAGATTTTACCATATTTGCAAAATTATAAAACAATGTGCTATATTTGTCATATCATATTCTCAAAATGTTATCCCCTTTAATTTTCCTATCTATTTTAGCAATAATGACGTCAACTTAGTAGAAAGAGTTGGGTCATTACAAGAAAGAAGGAAAAAGGAAAAAGTCAAAAGATTTTTTTCATAGTTGAAGCCAAGTTGTAACTTGAGTTTCTTGTTATTTTCAGGGCAAGAGGAAATAGGGCAAATCTACAAAGAAAGAATTTTGCCAAAAGTTGTGAGTGATAGAAAAATGAGTTGAAAATAAATCTCTAAGCTTGTTTGTTGAAGTTATATTTATAAAATGCTTTGAGTTAAAAGTATTTGATTCATAGATTCGTTATAAATGTACTACCAAGCATGACTTTCAAGTTTAGAAAGAGTTTTAAGAGATTGGTAAATAAGTATGCATGATCTAAGTTTAAAAGCATTCAAGAATGAACATGGTTTTCTGAACATGAGAATTTTGAGTTAATTAGTTGAATTTCAAGTTTATGAAAATATATCTAAGTAATGGATGATGCAATAGTCGAATCAAGTTAAAGAGCTCTAGGAGTTAAGTACGAGTTAAGCTAAATTGAGACTCAAGCTAGCAAACTGTAAGAGCAAAGCATGATTAGATATTTTGATATTTCTAACAGCGATACTAGATACATGACTGAGATTGAGACTCAGATTATAATGACATTATTGGTATAGAAAAGCTTATATTGTTGCCGATGTTGAGTGTACTCCATGACAATGCTGCAATTGTGATTGTTGGATGTGCCCCACTACAACAAAGGTGATGGGAGTACTGAGCGTGAGCTACTGCATCGTAGAGTCAAGAAAAGATTATCCTGTTGTCAATGTTCAATATACTCCATAACAATGATGCAGTCATAAGTGTCGAACGTGTCCCATTACGACAAAGACAATGGGAGTACTGAGCGTGTCCTACTACATCGTTGAGTTAAGAAAAGATTATTTCATTGTCAATGTTGAGTATACTCCATGACAACGATGTGGTCATAAGTGCTCCACTACGACAAAGGCGATCAGAGTACTAAGTCCTACTACATTATAGAGTAAAGTTGGAAAGGAAGATGATGAGAGTACTGGACGTGCCCTATTACATAATAGAGTTAGGGTTAGAAATGAAGACGTTGAGGGTATAGGACATGCCCTACCATAAAGTAGTAAAGTCAAGCTAGTTGCTTCTAAGTCAAGAATTGATTTGCTAGAAATATTTGCCTAGAAAAGTACTTTATAAGATTGTATTATATATGTTCCATACTTGCTTCTGTAAGCATGCTTTATTTTAAAAGTTGTCACTCACTGGAGTTTATAGCTCATCCTTTCAATGATTAATTCTCTTACATATAACGATCGTGGTTCCAATGCCTGTTAAAGCTCTACCTACTTTGCTAGAAGTGTGACTAGAATTTGAATGGTTCATTCCATGCATGCACGATAATTTGTAATTAAGCTAATAGAAAACTTAATTATCATTGCGTGAAACCCTGATCCAGAGAAAGAGAGTTCTGTCTAGGAAGATCCTTGCTGGAAAGTTCTTCCAGTTAAGTAAGAGACATCCCGCAAGAAAGGATGCTGAAAGAGAACAAGCGACACAAAGAGAAGTGTCCATGCCAAAGTTTTATCGCGTGAAGGCAAACGACGTGATAAGAGTAGCTCATGAGAAAGAAGCAGGCATTGGACTTTAAAAGTTAGACGTTTAGCATAGTAATGCAAGAAGAAGTGTGTACGCTTGAGAAAGTATGGCGATAAAGTGTCTTGTCAAGATGACTTGACAACTCGCCAATGGAAGTAAATGTTTGTTGCTTTCTGAGAAGATAAAAGGGTCAGACAATTAAAGTGTTTTACTTCACAAGAAGATAAGATGTGCGCCTCAAGGGAATGTCGAGTTTGGGTTGGTTGCATGGCGCGGTGAATTAGTAAGGTGACGTGTAAAGCGTGTGTTGGGAAAAATATTGACCCATTAATATGTATCTTATTCTCAATCCATATCATGCATATATTCATTATTTTAATATTTTTATGCAGAATATGAAGGGGTAACTTCAATACGAACACAATACATGAAAATCACCTAAATCAGAGTTCAAATGAAGGAGAACTGTCAAAACAAAGATCAAAAGTAAATTGGTAAATAATTGAAAAGCCTTGCAACGTGTCAACTCCACACGTGCGCGCTCCACTCTGAAGTCAAGAGTTCGAACCCCAATCGAGGCAATTTTAATCCTAATTATTTTTTTTAATCTTCAACTCGCACCTTCTATATTCGTCTCTCCCATTCCACTATCGACACGTGGCGCTCCCTAAAGCCGTACGCATCCCCTTAGCTCCACGATTTGAATCTCCCTTAGGGTAACTATATTTTTTGATTTATTTTGAGTGGCTTTTTCTTAATAAAAAGCAACTTTATGAAATTTTGCCAAAATTCTGTAAAAAAATACGCAAAAATGGGTCTCAAGGTGGTGGTTTCGAGCCTCATTGGCAGTTATTTCCATTCTTTTCTATAAATACCCCTAATAACCCCTAATTACAACAATGAATTAACTATTTTCTCCAAAATTACCTAAGTTCCAGAATCTTCAGCCTCATTCTACCATTTTCTCATCATTAATTAAAATTCCAGCAATCTTCATGATGGAGTGTTAGGGCAAATATTGACCTATTTTTAGTTGTCTTATTCTCAATCTATATCATGCATTTGTAATCATTTTAATATTTTTATATAGAATATAAAAGTAGCTTCGATACGAACACAATGACATGAAATAACCTAAATCAAAGTTTAAACCAAGGAGGACGAGCAAATTAAACATAAGTAGAAAATTGATAAATTATGAAAAAGTCGTTGTCATATGGCAACTTCTCACACACGCACACCTAGCCTTCTAGTCTCTTGTTCATTCCCCCCTTAACGCAAAATAATTTTGAATTATTTTTTGAATCATTCGCGCGTGCCTTTAGTTCGTTCACTTCCCTCTCTTCGCGTGCAACATGTTTCAAGCTCCGATCACGGACGCCTCTCCCTCAACTCTCGAGTTCGAATCCTCCCCAGCGTAAGACATTTATTTTGATTTGTTTTGAGTGACATTTTTGTAAATATTTGCTAAACTTTCTAAAAATTCTCCATTTTCCCGTCATTTTTAAGCGAAAATGGGCCTTGAGGTTGTGGTTTCGAACCCACTTGATGCAAATCTCAATTCTTTTCTACATAAACCCCTATTTACTCCTAATTCCAGAATTAATTCAATAAAACTCATAATTTTCTCCAAAATTACTCCCAATTTCTCCCATTTTCAGGATCTTTAGCCTGATTCTACTATTTTTTTTTATCATCAACAAATTTTCAAGAATTATTCATGATGCAAGGCTAAATTCTTGAGGTAAAGTGGACTTAGGTACATCTATTATTTGAGAATTTCCTTTCTTTGATTTTTTTTTATTGTAATTAGGGTTTTATTCATCTTGAATCTTGATATAATTTTTGTTGGAATCATCATTCTTTTGTATCAATTAGACTTGGATCTTTGATTCAAATTCATTAGTTCTTGTGATTTTAATTCTTGAACTTTAATTTTTTTTTGATTCAATCTTTGTAAGCAAGTTGCCTAAGTATATCAATTAGTGCAAGATTAATTGAATTACTTGTATCTACACAAAAATTGTAACACCCTGAACTCCAAGGTAAATCAATTTTTAATCAAATTGCTTCAATTTGAAAATTTTAATTTTTGTTGGACATTATTTTTATTTCTTTTGGCTTGGAAGAGAAATTATTTAATGGAAAAGAAAAGGGGTGAAGGAGGAAAAACAATTTGGAAAGGTGATAATAATAATTTTTTTTTTTTATTTCTATCACCTTTCCAAATTGTTTTTCCTTCTTCACCCCTATAGGATCACAAGACTGTGACTGTGCAGGGTATCCCAATAGGAAGTTAATAGTTATTTTTCCCTAACGGGCCCAGTAGTGGGTCACTTACTTAGTATGTTTATACTCACCCTTTTATGTTTAACTTTTTCAGGCAAAAGTAACAAGGAAGGCAAATCAACGAGGGACAAGCAGGAGGTGTGATTGCCATAGAGGATTCTTAAATTGTTTTCGCTTAATGTTTTGATTTCTTGTTTCTTTTAACACTTGAGATTGTTTAGAAAATGTTATGGTTAAACTGAGTTCATGAACCGATGTCTTGTAAGCTTTACTTTGGAAATTTTGGTTATTTAAAAAAGGGCTTGAACTTAAATTTGTTTTCTTTGAGAGTACGGTTTCAAATGAATTTAGTATTTCGTGTAAATCAAGGTCTTTTATTGAAATTAATGACTTTGACTTAGTTAGAAAAGTTGGATCGTTAGAAAAATTCTCTTGATTTTTTATTGTATCTCACCCATTCTTGAAATTGTTTGATGCCTTATGAATTTCAATTGTTCTCAGTCAATTCTTGAAAATTAATTGCATTCTTTTTTAGTGACAAATTCATTCCCATTTAATTCCTTGGTTGCAAAATTATGAATGATCTTATAATTTTCTTTGAAGAACAAATTAGGGGTTTAGTTAGAATTGCAAGAATTAAACTAATCCCCATGAAATTCATCTCTTTTCTTGAATTTTGATTCAAAATTCCTTCAAGATCAAGCAATTTGATCTTGTAAAAAATCTTGAATAAAAAATTTCCTTTTAATTAAGCATGATTCAACTTCTTTTACCATCTTCGATTCAATGATAAGATTAGATCAATGCCTAAGTCCACTCCTCACTTCTCTTCTTGGAATTCAATCTTTAATTTCTCTTATTGTGAATTGTATTGAAAATCAAATTTCCCCTTCATTCTCGGTTACATTCTCATTCTTAATGATTTTTCCCAAATTATTTTCTATGCTTTTCTTTTCCTTTTTTTTACTAATCTCATTCATTTTGAGCTTACATTCAAGAAAGCATCTACCCTACACTCTCTTGGGTTTGAGACTCATGCTTACACTATCCTACAATAAGAACAAAGGGTAATCTACAAATAAGCTTTTGTGAAGGCGGTCTAGGTAAGCATCCTTCACAACCACTTTAATATCCAAACACACTTATCACGATCTGACCTACATTTCATAATTCTTTCTTTTATGCATACGAATCTCTTCTTTTCATGGAGGGCTAAAATTCTTTTTTTTCTTTTTAAAAAAATGTAATATTATTATACAACAACAAGGAGAACCTCACAACCTGAGGCCAAGACACAAGAGCGGAGAACGATCACAAACACAGGAAGAAACCAAAAAACGAAAAGAAAGAACAACAACAAAAGCAAAAAAAATTAAGAACAAAAATATAAAAAGGCAAAATAACCCATCAAAACAGAGAAGGAAAATAAACACAAAAAATAACAACCCCTTAGCCCGGAGACAAGCAGACAAAGGAAAAAGGAAAGAAAACAAGCTAAATAAGATCATGAGCATTCTCACGCCAAGCAACAGTACGAGCACAGATACAAGATCGAATAAGATGAAACAAAACAATGGGCTCACGAGCTTGACCACTATGGAGATGATGCTTATGCTACTTCCAAATAAAGTAAATCGTAGTACACCAGAGAACACACCACAAATTCCTCCTCACTCCCTTTTCAATACCTTTATGAAAAATCCAAGACAACTCAACCCCTTAATACCCAATCCTGTGAGAGGAAGCCATAACCTGAAGGACTAAATACCAAATTACACATCTAAAAGGACACAAAAAAATAAAAGATCACGAGACTCACAACTCCCCCCCCCACACACACAAAGAATGCATGACAACAAAACCGAACTGTCCCATTGACGTAACCTATCTCTAGTACCCAATCTGTCTCTGATGGCCAACCAAGCGCAAAAGAAATACTTGGGAAATATTAGGTATTTTGTTGGGTAAATATTTACCCATTAATATGTATCCTATTCTCAATCCATATCATGCATATATTTATTATATTGATATTTTTATGCAAAATATGAAAGTAGACTTTGATACAAATCCAACGACATGAAAATCATCTAAATTGAAGTTCAAACAAAGAAGAACGGACAAAACAAAGATCAATGGCAAATTGGTAAATAATGGAAAAGCCTTGCAATGTATCAGCTCCAAACGCACGCGCTCCACTTCGAAGTCAAGAGTTTAAACCCCAGCTGACGCAATTTTAATCCTAATTCTTTTTTAATCTTAAACCTGCACGCCTTCTTCTTTTGGTCTCTCCCATTCTTCTACCGACACGTGGCACTCCCTGAAGCTGAACATGCCCCCTCAACTTCACGGTTTGAATCTCCCCTAACGTAAATAATTTTTTTCATTTATTTTGAGCAGAATTTTTGTAATAAAAAGCCAACTTTGTAAAATTTTCCCAAAATTCCATAAAAAACACGTGAAAATGGGCCTCAAGGTGGTGGTTTCAAGCCTCATTGGCAGTTATTTCCATTCTTTTCTATAAATACCCTAATAACCCCTAATTACAACATTCAATTCACTGTATATCTCCCAAATTACCACCATTCCACTAAATTTCTCCAAAATTCCAGAATCTTTAGCCTCATTCTGCCATTTTTAATCATCAATTAAAATTCCAGCAATCTTTACGATAGAGGGCTAAAATTCTTAAGCTAAGTGGGCCGAGGTTAATCCATTTTTTGAGAATTTATCTTCTTTAATTTTTCATGTAATTAGGGTATGATTCAATCTTTGTTTTAAGTTAAATTTTTGTTGGAATCCACAATTTTGTATCAAGAATTAAACCCTTGCATCAATTCCTATAATTCTAGTCAATTTCTTTCTTGATTTTAGATTTCGATTTAATATTTGTATGCAAAATACTTACAAATCACAATTAATGCAAGATTAATTGAATTACTTTTTTTTACACAAAAATTTACTTGATTCTTGATTGTTTCTCACCAATTCTTGAAATTGAATGTTGCTTGATGTATTTCCTCTTACCAAATTCTTGGAAATTAGTTGCATTTCTTTTTTGCCACAACTAATTCCCAATTAATTCCTTGATTGCAAAAATATAACTGAACTTGTAATTTTCTTTGAAGAACAAGTTAGGGCTTTAGTTAATATTGCAAGAATTACACTAAGCCCCTATGGAAATCATCTCTTTTCTTGAACTTTGATCAAAATTCTTCCAAGATCAAGCAAGTTGATCTTGTGAAGAATTTTGAATAAAAAAGACCACTCTTAATTAAGCGTGATTTAATTGTTAATAATCTTTGATTCAATGACAAGAATAGATTAATAGCCTAAGCCCATTCCTCAATTTTCTTATTGAATTTCAATTTTTAATTCCTTTTTCTTGTGAATTGAGTTGCAATTTAAATTTTCCTTAATACTTGGTCTCTCTTAATTTTCTCCAAATTGTTTTCAATGCTTTTCTTTTCTTTTTGTTACTAATATCAATTGTTTGAAGCTTTTATTCATTAAAATATCTTAGCCTACACTCTCTTGGGTTTGACACTTGTGCTTCCACCTATCTATACTAAGAGTAAATGGTAAACTACAAATATTTTTGTCAAAGTGAAACTAGGTAAGTATCCTTTTACAATAATTTTCATTTTCATACATACTTGTGTTTCATAACAACCTTGCCTACATACTTTGCATAATTCTTTACTTTTTGAATAACAAATTCACTCTTGTCAGCGTGTAAATGACCCTAGGATGTGAGAGGTCACTATAAATTGGACAAAAGATCAAAGGGAATGTCGTTTGGAAGTGTTATAATGTTCAGACAAAGATGACAATGGGAGGTCTGAATGTTGAACGGCCAATTGAGAGAACCGCTAAGCAAGAAAAGGAATCCAAAAGCAGAGAAGGAAGGAGTTGAGGCTAAGTATTTTTGTGAGTGATTCTTTTTAATGATCAAATGTTGGGAAATAAGATTTCAACGTGATTTCTAAGTTGATATTTACGGTTAAACATTTTCTATGCTTGAATGTGAATGGTGAATAAATGTTTTTTTTTAGTAAGCCTTCATAAACGTAATATTTGTGAATCTTTATCAAAGGCTGATATATTTTATGAATGATTTTCCTAAATAGTTAATGTTGTGATTGTAAGCTTGTTATGGGAAAGATGTATTCTAATTGATGATTATATGAAAGTATTATGTCGTTGATGCTTATTAATATGATATTGTTGCTACTATAATGTTATGTAAGGAAAGTGAGGTGGGAGGTTAACCCTTCTGCTTGCTATGATGATTGCATAATGAGAGAAATGAGGTCTATCGCAAGACACTAATGGAACTCCCAGGTAACTCGTGTAATGCTATTTGAGTATGAATTGCAAGTGTAGGCAAGAGAAGAATTTCATGTCAGGGTAAGTTATGATGTGTTTTGATGCTAGACGATGGTGGAAATCCCTGGTAACTCACATGATGCTGGTTGAGAGTGAATTTAAGATCTTGGCAAAGGAAGAATCTCTGGTCTAGGCGAGATGGTGATAAACTGTTGGTTAAATGTGAATCCCAAGTATGAGGAAGATTGAATGTGACGTGACGCTAGTGGAAATTCCACATAATTCACGTAAAGCTAATTGAGTATGAATTCCAAGTCTAGACGAGGGGAGAATCTCAGGTCTCAACTATGAACCTGTTTGCATGATGAACTTTAAGTACGCGATACTTGTAACGCTTGTTGTAAGGGCGATTAAATTTGTTGTGGCTCATTGTGATATGATTTACCCGATGGAGTTTGACCTTATTATTGTGGATATTATGGATTTTCTCCAAAAAAGGTTTTCTCAAACCCATCACTCAATAAGTCTGTTTGATTTTTGCTTTCCCCTCCCAGGTTGTCAGGCGTTGAAGCTAAGTAAATGATAGATTTCAGGCAATGTAGCCTAATTAAGGAGGGAAGGCAGAGTTACTCTGTGGTCTTACATGGCGTGCTAGCCATGGCATCTCATCATGCGTCTAAGGAGCCAATTGGTAAGCACATAGCTCCTTAGCGTGATGGCCTAGCTCAGAAGGAAGACGAGCGCACTACCTATGTTGGTAAGGCTTAACTTGAGGAGACGAAGAGCCAAAGAGCTGAGTGTAACAATTCAACTTTTCTTTCTAAGTCGAACTCATTGTTTTAAATAAAGTACTTTGGTTGACACAAAATATGGTAAAATTTATTTGAAATAATAATGATCAAGAAAAACATTGTTCGAGCCCTATTTCAAACAAATGAAATTTAAAAAGTTCTGTTTACAAAATAACTATCCATAAATTCAGCTGAATCACAAAAAAATTTAAAACCATAAGTGGAATCAAATTTTAAGAAAAAGCTAGGTCCCCATATAGCGGCCACGCGTCCTTCTTATCCGTCGTTGGTCTGCCTCGCGTATTACCTTTGTCTGAAAAGTTAAACATCAATGGGTGAGTATGAAAATACCCAGTAAGAGACCATTACTTGTCTCGTTAGGGGTATAAACTGTTATCTTTCTGTGGGGAGTACCCTACGTGATAACAGTCTTGTGATCCCGTAGGATGTACATAATCAATCTAATGTCCTCGAAAGATGCATATATCAGTCTAGTGCTCTACAGGAAGCACATGTCAGTCTAGTGCTCCAGAAGGATGTACCTATTAGTCTAATGCTCCTGAAGGATGCACAACAGATGGTGATCCCATGGGACACCTGCAAGATACACTAACAATTTCCCCTACCAACATTCTCACAGTTTAGTCAACTCAAAATATAGTCCAAGCTAACACCATCATATAATCGGTTCAATCCATCATATTTACAGGCAGTTTACCCATACTAACACATAATCCGTTATTAGCATAACGATTTATCAAACTAACAAACTATACATATGTATCACATACCTTAGTACAACAGTACTCTATCTATACATTAATATATTAGTCAACCATACTAGACATCGACCATCATATTTACATCTACGTCATGACTCTAAACGAAGCTTAGGGTAAAACTCTAGGAATCCATACTAGACATGACTCTAAACGAAGCTTAATGTGAAACTTTAGGAATACACAACTTCTCCAAGATCACCTTCAAAATCAAACGACACCCAAATCAATTTATCCAACCTTAATGCTTACGGTAGTTAAGAAACATCATTACAAAACCCACAATTTCTCATTACCAAACAAACTTACAATAAGGCAGCGACAACGGCTCCGAATAGATGGAATCGACGCGTGCAAAAACATATTTCAATGAAAAATGGAGATGGACGTCAGACTCGTGCAAAAACATATTTCAATGAAAAATAGAGATGGACATCAGACTCGTGGCTGGAAGATGGGGAGTTGCGTAGTGGCACTTTACGAACGGAGACAGATCAGAGTGGTAACAAACCACCCGATTCCAATCTATATGATACGGCACAGCATGAAGGCTGTGATGTTGATAGAACCAGAAGCAAAGACCCATATGTGACAGAGTTGTGTACGAATGAGACATGACGCTTAGTGCTCAGCTTGTGCGACCCAAACGACACAAGGCTTTGATTGTGAAAGACACAAGCGGCTCAGCTAACTGAAAACAAAGAAGAAGAAGAAATTGGGGGGGCAGTGGCTTAGACGGTGCGTGAACGTCACGTGAAGCGGGCGACTGTTGAAGGTGAACAACAAAAAGGATGAGAGAAGAAAATGGAAAGGGTGAACGATGGCTATGGGTTAAAGAAGAAGATGAATAATAAGGGATGAGGGCACGCAAATCAAAGCTCCTTATTTACTTTATCATTTTTTAAAAATAAAATAGTAATAATATCCAAATATCAATATTATCTTATTCCTAATGTTATTAGTTCATTTTCTTTCCCTTTTCTTTTCCTTTATAAAAAAATCTCCCACTCTACACCTAAAATATATAAAAAAATAAACCCAAAATATTTTTATAATCCAACAAAACGAGATAATTAGGCTTAGAAAAATACCTCAAATGTCTGGGGCGTTACACTGTGTCAGGAAAAAGATAACCTTAAATGCAGTCAGTTAAGAGAGGTGGTTGGGCGATCACGACGAAGGACAAAGTTGCACCTTTACACCTTTAGGTACCCACCACAAAGAGCAGCATTTAGTGATAAAGAAAGAAAAGAAGACCTCGAAGGATGTCATTGAGATGGATTGAAGATGAAAAAAAGGAAAAAGGGCTGAGATCAAAGTCTTATACTGCAGAACACCTTAGCACGAAGAGCAGCACCTTGGTGGGAAGAATATGGATGTGCGAAGATCAGACTTAGTATTATTTTATGCAAAGTATAAATTAAGGTTTGTAAATTGTAATGTATGAACTCTGTAAGTGTTAAGTTAATAAACAGAAGAAGTTAAGTTATTCAGCTGCTTTATTGCTATCTCTTTGAGTTTGTCGCCTAGGAGTTAAAGCCAGGTTTTGCTATTTAAAAGTACTAGGCAACGAAGTAAAGTTCAAAGGGTTGGAATCATTTTCTGATGTATTTATTTTGATGCTATCGCCTAAGAGTCGTTGAGTTAAGCATTAAGAGCTATGTAGTGAAGCTTAGTTGAAGAGTTGTTTTTTGCTGTAAAAAGTTATGAAGGTCTCTAAGGCTCAATGGAAAAGCTTTGCAAAGAGAAAAGAGAATGATTTGTTTCGCTTATTAGGCATTTAACGTCTCATCTCATGGAGAGATACAAAATGAATGTCTAGGCGGCACACCCTCTGATAACTTGTAGAAATACAAGTTATTATAACCTTTTAGATAGAATAATGGGATCAAAATGCATACGAAGTGTATCAAAATGTGTTACTTATGTTGTAAATTTATAAATATTTAGAAATACACTTTAAATAAGCAATACGTCTGCTTTACCCAGTCTTTAGTGTCGAATCACAGGATTGTTAACAAAAAGAATATGCTAGCGAATCGTAGAGGAATTCACGAAGAGACTAGATGAGAAGACCATATTAAAATGCGAGAAGAAGTTTGCTAGAAAACAAAAGTGGTAGATGGAGTTGATGTGACTTGACAACACATGTAGCTTTCGACGTGACATGATCAGAAGATTAGATTTCTTGCCTAAATTTGCTTATATAAAAGACTTTATCCCTACTATAAAACATAGGCTTAAATAAGCCATTTACAACATGAATGGGTCAAACCCTAGAAGTTTGGTGGAAAGGAATAGCATGCCCATCGTCTATAAAGTGTCCTTCATCTTCTCCGGTCAGATTGTAAAGTGAAAGCTTGTAGTCTGAGTGAAGAATATCTCATCTCTCATCTCACCCTAACTTGTAGTGTTATTTCTATTCTTTTCATTTTTGTATTTCTTTATATTGTATTTTGTTGGAATTTATGTCTTAAAACTCGTAGTTTGTAATTATATTTTATTCAATAAGTTGTTATTGATACTATAATCTTAAAGCCAATAAGCTAAGGACCCAAGACTATTATTGAGTAAACTTGAACTTTATGCAGAGACATAAATGTGAATCAAATTCAAGTATATAGCTGAAATAGTCTATAGTATACGAATACAGTTGGATACCTTATTTTGGAAACACTATAGATGCGGCTCGCTTTGTAGTTAGTACAAACGATGTGATCTTGAATCGTTCAGATTGAGACATGGAAGTGGGGGCATTCTATGTAAAGAGTTTGCATAAGACTAGAACCATGAAATAGTCGCTTTTAGGTTATAACGCCATTGATTTAATAAAATCGACTATTTGGTTTATAGATATCAAGTGTAACTTAATTTTAATACTAAGCTAACTATAAACTTCTGTTCATTTGAAATTATCCATAAATATTCATAGGTGAGGGCAGCTCAATGGCGCTGGCCCAATAAGCCTCTCATTTTAGAAGTAAGATCGGGTGCATAGCTAGGGACATAGGGTGCAAGATAGAATTCATTCCTACCCACTCTAGGGTTACTAGATAGGTTGTTCATTTAAGGATTTAATCTAGGTCTTGAACAAGGGGCCCCACCCTCTCATTGGCCTGAGAGGGATTTAGTTTAATGGTTGGACCTTAAACCAATTATTCAATAGTGAATTAGTAAGACCTAAGGAACAAGATGTAGTCTCGAGGGTAAAGCGGTACTTTCATTCAGATGAGGTTACGAACAACCTGTGAATGATTAACTTACTTATCATGGTTATATCACATGAACTCAAAATATATCGATAGTGAGGGGAGTGCAACTACGAGACTTTAATAGAATGACCCATTAGTTAACGAAGGTTGATTAACTCGATCTAAAGAGTTTAGACAGCTAATCTTGGATCGTTGGAGCCCATGAACTATGGGTTCATTAGGTTCCCCCATTAGCTCACAAGGAATCATCTTAGAACATTATGATGTAATAATTCAAATTGTTCGAATTAAGTAAAGAGAGAGAAACCAATGAATATATTTGATATAGCCACAATCTCATCCCAGAGGATAGGAAGCTCTCCGACTGATGGTGTCCTCAATTTGGAGTTTTAGTAGATTTAGAGGCGTCAAACTACGTGAGTTTTTCATTCTTTTTATCTTTTAATTTAAAAGCATGCTTAGTCTTTTAGAATTTTATTTCTAAATATTTCCAATATATTGGTATTTTGGGATTCACAAATTAAATTGATAAATGATTCTGTAAAATCTTTTGTTGCCTAGAACTTTTATCCCTTCATAGACATTCCTTCACCCCCTTTTTAAAAACAAGTTAGTTCATCTTTCCATCTTAAATCCATCTTAATCCTCCTTTATAGATTCTTTAGGTGTACATAATTAGATTTAATGTTCTTTCATTCATTCCACTGTATAGTTATTCTTTTATATCGTTTGATTGGTAAGTAGACTCTAGAACTATGCTCTAATATCAATTCCCTATGCTCGACCATGGATTATCAAGATTATCCGAGAAAACCTATTGTTTCGCGTACACATGGACAAGTAATAGGAAGAGTTGTACAACAAGGACTTAATCTTAAGTGTATTATAAACTCTCATTTGCAAGAAATTGTCTTTTGATTTATACAAGTGAGAGTGGCCAGATTGCTGACTCAATAAGCCTATCATTTTGGGGACAAGACTGAGTGGGGAGCTAGAGAACAAAATCACACAAGATGGAATTCACTCGTTTCCAACTTTAGAGTAAGTAGATTAGTGTTTTCTTAAATGGTGTCTTCGAGACTTGAATAAAGGGTCCTACTCATCTCTATGACACGAGAAGGATTTCTATTTATTGGTTGGACCATAAATAGGTTGTTCAATAAAAGAGTATTGGTGTTTAAGAACTAGAAGTAACTAAGGGATAAAATAGTAATTTGACCCTACTAATGTTATAAACAATTTTGTAGGACTAAATTATTGTTATAGGTCTATATCTATAGATATATAAATATACTTGTAGTGAGAAGAGTTCAATTGTGAGTCTTTAGTGGAGTGCACACACAGTTAAGAAATATTGATTAATGTGGTTAATGAGTTTAGCCAATTAATCTCATATCGTTGTAGCTTCTGGTTTATAGGTCTATTAGGTCCTATTCCTAGCTCGTAAAGTGTACATGAGGTTATTATATATTGAATATAATTTAAAATTTTCATATTTACTTAGGGAATTGCTAACTTGTATAAGAAGTTATTATAGCCTCTTATATAGAATAATGAGGCCAAAACGTATAGGAAGAAGGTCAAAATGTGTGGCTTGTATTGTAATTCATAAGTATTCAAAAATATATTTTACATAAGTATTATGCCTATTTTACATGGTTTGCAGTGTCTAAATGCAAGATAATAAACAAAAGAAGAAACTAGTGAATCACAAGAGACATCTCGCGCAAGAGCTACGCGATGGGAACTCATATGGCGATTAACATCTCCAGACGAGGAGCTACGTCATTTAGCAAGAAAAGATAACTAAAAGACAAGAATGGTAGTTGGAGTGATGTGACGTATCACATGCTACATTCAGCGTGGCAGAATTAGAAGAATAGAAGTTTCCCATCAAAAGTTGTCTATATAAAGTCTCGTCTTTCACCAAGAGAAAGGAGGTCCGAATAGACCAAAAATGGGGCTTGTATGGACCAACCCTATAGAGAAAGGAGGAAAGGAGTAACCCTTCTACCATCTATAGAGTTTCTTTTGTTCTTCTCCGGCCAGATTGTGAGTTTAAGCTTAGAGTTTGGATAGAGAAGAAAGCCATTTCCCTTTTTCCCCTTAATTTTTATTCTTTTCTATTATTCTATCTTCCATTCTTTTATTATTTTCTGTGTAATATTTATAATGTTCATATTGTACAATGGTCGAAAACCTATATTCTTTATGCATATTACATGTTTATACCTTTTCAATCATTCCTATCTATGTTTTCGATCAGTCAATGTGTTAGTAATAGTTTAGGTTGTTGATCAACTTTGATAGGAAGTTTCACTTATCAATTTTGTTGCATTAGTTGAGTTATTTGCATCACTTAGCGAGTGTAAGTCACCAACTACTCAAGAGGGTAAGTAGCACGGACATGGCTAACATGGATAAGGAAGAGTTTTTCTTCCTTTACGAGAAAACTTCCATCATTTGTATTCCAAAAGGTAAACAAGTGTGTGCACTAGGCACTGAGAGTTTACTGTCCTTAATCGTGAAGTGTATACATCTCATAAGTGAACTCTTCTAGATATATCTTGCCTAAGCACTCTTAGTCATGTGAATCCCGAAAGGTAACCATGTGTGATGTTTAATGACTCTGAGAGGAGCACGCCTTAATCATAAGATGGTTGAGTGAGCTATACCGTATTAAGTCTATCACCTTACTTTATCGTATTATAATACATGGCATTCCTTCATTCTCTTTGTACACAAATTAGTTCACATCATTTTATCGCCTAATCCATACTCCCCCTCTATAGACTCCCTAAGCTTATTTTAGGAGGTTTAGTTTATCTCCACATTCTTTGTATTCTTTATAATTCATGTTTATTTGCATTTGTTATTCTTTAATTCTTTTATACCGCCTAGACGATAAGTGGAATCTAGAACTAATGTCTTGAAACAATTCCCTATGTTTGCCTCTAGATCATCCAGGTAAACTTATTGTTCGCTTGCACTTGGATGAACAGTAGAAAAATTTGTATTGAACTAGGACTTAGCTATTACGAGATGAAGATGTACATAGTGAGCATTTTACATGCTATGATCATGAACCATGACTTATCGCATAGAATTAATCGCACAATATAGAAAGATAAGGTGAGCATCTTACGTGTGATGAACTTGATTCGTGACATATTGCAATCACTTTATACAAAGGCAAAACTACTAAGTCTTAGTTGTCCCAAACAAACAAACCAAGAATTAATACAATGTATGATGATACATTATAATATAAAATTTATATAATAAATAAATTTTATTTAAATTTGGGTCTGATTCAAAATTAATTTATGAGAGAATAAAAAATTTGAAAGAGTTTAAATATTAATTCAATTTGAATTACGTTCATATTATGAGTATATGTTAAAATTTAATGTGTATATGATGAACATTAAAATTATAGGTTACAAGAGAAATTTATATATGAATATGATTCAAATCTTGATTAAATTAAATATAATATATTTAATTTAGTAGTTAATTAATTAATAGTTTATTTTAATTATAGATTAATTTTCATAAATATAACAAACAGAAAAATATTTACAGTTTGTGTAACAAAATGAATAAGCCCATGAAGTTGGCCATTTCTTTTAAATATTCCAGATTTTTCCTTCCTTTTCATCAATTTTCTTCTCTTCCTCTTCTGCAATTTTTTTTCCTTTCACTGTCTTTTTCTCTTCTTCTTCTTTAATTTTTTTCAAACTATTATTTGGTTTAAGATCGTTTACCAAATATAAAATATCTATTTTTTTTTCTTTTCAAGCTGTTATTTGGTTGTTTAAGATGGTGTGCCAAATACAAAGATTTTTTAAAAAAATTCTTGGATATTAGATAGCCAAATTTAAATGATTGTCTACCAAAAATAGTCAAATCTAAACAATTTTGTATCAAAGAATCTTAAAAATATTGATTAAATTTGGGTAGCCAAATTTAAACTATCATGTACCATAAACGATCGTGTACCAAAAAAATCTTGAAAAAGATCATTTAGATTTTGCTACCTAAATTTAAAAGATTAAGTCTAAACGATCGTGTACCAATGGATAGCAAAATCTAAATGATCGTGTATAAAGAATCTTAAAAAAAATCATTTAGATTTGGGTAGCCAAATCTAAACCATCTTGTAGGAAAAAATTACCAAATCTAAAAGATCGTTTACCAAATATATTACACGTGCTAAGTGTCCATTAATCACAGGACATTTTGGTACTTTCCATTATGGACTTTTTTATTTTTGAAATTGTTCTATACAATTAAAGGTTAATGTTCATAAATGTAACAAAACATCAAAATTTTACGATCCGTGTAACAGAATAAAAAAGACCATGATATCTTCATAAGTTACAGGTTTGCCCTTGAATAATACAGACAAATTCCACTTCTTTTTCTTCTTCTACTTTTCGATTTATTCATCTCCTCTTCATATTATTACTTCTTCTTCATTTTACAATCACTATAAGAATTCTGGCCTTTAATGTCAGGTAGAAAAAATGAGAAATGGACAATAATGTCATTTTTGAACATGCGGATGATTAATGTCGGTTTTAAACCGACATTAATAAGAGAGGTCTAGTGTCGGTTTAAAACCGACATTAATCATCCGTATTTTAAAAAACGACATTATTACCCATTTTCTTTTTTAGTTTATTAATTATTATTATTTTGTATTATTTTATAACTTATTTTTTATTTTATAAAAAATAAAATAACCTCTCTCTTACTTTACTCTTTCTTCATCCCCT
>JBBPDI010000002.1:17980646-17990708 GCA_037974545.1 Cucumis variabilis
AACAAAACTAATATAGAAACGAAAACCAGAAGTGGAAGGTATAGGAGACGGTCCCCAAAGGTCACAATGAATGAGCTCTAGTGGTTGAGAAGTAAAAGAATTTGAGATAGAAAATGGTAAGCTATAGGATTTTCCATACTGACAAGCATTGCAGAAAGAAGATTTTTCATTGAAGAGAAAGGAAGTATTACAACTTTTGACTATGAAATTTAAAATACGATCAGAAGTATGGCCTAATCTTTGATGCCATATTTCTTTTGACACGACATTAGTAGATTTATGAGGATTGGAAGATGCGATAAAACTTTTTGCACTAAGACTATTAGTTAACTCAAACGACTTTCTGGAGAGATGATGGAGAAGTAAAGGAAATTTGAACTTTATCTTTGGAAGGAGATTGGTGAGGGAGAGATAGTTGGTAGAGTCCATTTTTAAGTATTCTTTGCAACACCACCTTCCTTGTTTCCTTGTCCTTCATAAAACAATAATTAGAATGAAATTCAACAAAAACACCATTGTCAGTAGTTAACTTAGCAACACTTAACAAATTTCGCTGAATATGTGACACATGCAGAACATTTTTCAGTTTAAGGAACATTTCATCAGAAGAGACATTAATATTACCAACATGTGCTATAGCCAATTTAGTTCCATCACCAACCGTTAAAGAACCAGTACCATGATATTTAGTTTTGAATTGAAGATTACCAGAATCATTTGTGATATGGTTTGTAGCTCCACTATCTGCCAACCAATTTTGATCTGTCACAATGTCAGGAGTAGCAATGAAGGCTGCTGTATTATTGTTCACCTGACTGTTGTTAGCTCTTGGATTGTTAAATTCCTCTTCAAAACGATGGTAACAAACAACAGCTCCATGACCAAATTTTTCACAGACTTGACAAGTGGGTTTAGAATTATTACCTCTATGGCTGTTATTGAACCTACCTCTGCCTCTTCGATTTTGAAATGTACCACCATTACCACTGTTACCTCTTCCTTGAGATTGATTGTTGTTAAAGGTAAGGTTGCTGTTTTGATTTCGAGAGCTATATCCTGGAAAGCGATGTTGTTGCTCATTCTTAACATTGCTGGTTTGCCTGCTGTAGACATAATTTGCACTAGCATCTTCAAAATCTCCATTAGTATTAACAATATTCAAGTGAACTAGTTTGGTTTCAAATATTACCAAAGTTGAATAAACATCATGCCAGGTTGGAGAGTCCTTACCTTCGATATTAGACACAATTGGAATATATTCGGCGTCAAGTTCTACTAAGACATAGGAGATTAGATCATCCTAAGAGATTGATGATCCAGCTAGTTGCATATTTTCTGATGTTTGTTTCATCATGGACAGATATTCTGTCATTCTCATTGTTCCTTTTTTAGTATTTTAAAGGATTGATCTCAATTGATTTATACGGGCTCTGCTAGTTGCACCATAGAGTTCCTCTAGTGCCAACCATACCTCTCTTGACGTTGTCAGATTAACGACCTCTGATGCCACAGACGAAGTCATCGAACCAAGTAACCATCCAAGAAGACCTTGATCTGTTGTTGTCCATTCTTCAAAGGCTGGATTAATAATGGAAGTAGAAGAACTAGCTTCACCATTTAACTTTAAGGATTGAGGTGGTTGAGTTTTTGTGCCAAGAACATATCCATCTGCCTTTTGGCCTCGAAGAACAGCAAGAACCATGCCTCTCCATAGTCCAAAATTTTTGTCATCAAGCTTAACAGAAAGAGATGTGCCCAAAGGATGTCCAAACGAAGTGTTGATGGCAGTATATGTCGGAGCAATAGTCACCGGAGTGTTTTGGGTTTTTGTGGTGGTGTTGTTTTCAGCTATATTAGATATGGCGTTGACCTTTTACCAAGAGAAAAAATATAAAAAGAAAGAAAGCTGTAAAGAGAATGAAGACAAAGGGCACAAAACAATATACTTTTTCTATATATTAATCAATGATAGATACAAAATATATATAGACACGACAACTTTGACAAGAAAGGAAATAAAGATACAGAAGGAAAAAGTCAAGGGAATCATTACAAATTTGCTTTCTAATGAAAAAGGAAAAACAAAATAAATACAAATACAAAAATTAAGACAGGAGGAGATTAATTACAGATTTGTTCTAACATTCACCATATCATTAGCCCTTTTAATTAACTTTAATTTTATTCATATAATCGTAAATTTGAGTTTGTTATTAGTCGTTTCTTGATCTTATAAAGCGTTCAAGAATCCTTCCATTAGCACCTTTGAGAAAAGCTCCACCAGGAACACTTTCGTTGCCGGTTCCATACGCCATGCGCAACACCTCTTGGACGTTCGTGTATATACATAAAAAAATTATCATCGGCAGCTAGAATGTTGCTCTCTGTTCGATTCTCTGCCCCGAGCGACCGAGGAACAATGACTCATTCATCTTTTATGCCACATTTTGCTTGCCTGTTTACCAACTCCGCCGTCTTGTTCGAGAACTCTGCCAATGTTATTTCATAGGGAACCACCGGCATGTTCGACCTTCGGTATAGACGACCTCGGAAAATAGCATTTGTCCAGCCCTTATGCCTAGAAGTTTTGCCGCCAGCTACAAAAAAATGTACAATTATAGTCGAGTTTGCTTTATGTTACAAAGTTTACTCACTCAACTTTAGTGTACGGCCTTTGAGAATTTCAAAATTTTTAAAATTTGAAAAATGTTACACTACTTCTACTCATCGTTTAATTCTTATTTACTCAATAACTCTGATTTTTAGGGATTCAATGGAAAAAAAATGTAACATTTTGAAACAACCAAATAAAAACTAGACTGACGGAAGAAGAAAAACATATGTACGTATGTGTATATATATTATTTGTGTTTTTAATCTTAAACGTGCTCTTAATTATTTCAAGAGATCTTAGTCAACTTTTTTACTTAAGAGTGTAATAAGTTTTTCTAACTATTTTGATTGGTACGAAACATTTTCGAATATAGCCGAATGAATAACCAAAATATTTACGATTCTATTTGTGATAGACACGACTCATAGACTTAAGTGTATAATTTGAAAATTTTCTATATGTTTTGTAAATAATTTTTAAATAATTTCAATCATTTGACCTTTTAGATTAATTCTCCTAAATATATTCTTGTTTTATAATCTATTTTATTGTATGTTACTGAATTGAAAAAAAGAAAAAACATCTTTTTAAAGTTCATAGTATTCAATTTTTCTTTTTTATAGTACAAAAAAAAATTATAAAGTTAGAAATCATTTTCTTGTTGTTCAATCTTTTAAAACAATTTGGTTTCTATACTTTTAAGAGAGACCATTATTCAATCATGCATGCATGAATTGATTAAAAAAAAAACGTGTTTCAAAAAAGAAACTTTTATATAAACTTTTTGATAATTTTTTTTGAATTAAACTTTAAAACAAATGTTTCAAACACTTCATTTTTTCTTTGAGAGTGACTCATCATTTTTAACATTAAACATTAGTAAAAGTTAAACTCGAATTAAACTAATCCTATAAATAGAATTTCTTACATAAATATATCCATAAATTTATTAGGAACCCAATATATTTATAATATATACAAAGATTATTACTTTGTCAAATAAAAAAAAACGTTTAATTTTAATGGAATATTTTATAGCAAAATTTGGTTAAATAATTGTTGCAAATTTGAAGCATACATGGACTAAGTGTTACAATATTATTATTTTTTTAATAATTTCCAATTTGAAGCACTATGCCATTTGAGTTGTGTGCTCATTTTGGATTAAATTGTAAATTACTAAAGTATGCTATCCATTATCCAATGATTGTTATAAATTTGAAATTTGCATTATATTAACTATAAAAATAAAAGTTAGTGACTATTCTTGCTTTTGTTAAAAAAGTATTGTATATGACGTGTAAGGAATGTGTTTTTAAAGTCACTAAAAGAGGGCTATTAATTAAGAAAAATGCAAATCCTAGTTAAAAAATTAGAAGATTAATTTTTAAAAATAAAAAACTAAACACAAAATGACTACCAAACATTAATCTTAAATTTATATTTAAAAAAAAAAAAAGATTTTTGTAACCATTTCATTTTTTATTTTTATTTTTATTTTTAAAATTAAATCTATTCTCTCTAAATGTCTTACTGTATGATTTCGAGTAAAATGATTGAATTTCTAGCCAACCATTGGTACAATATATAGATAACAAAGAAAGAAAGTTTGAGGTGAAAGTGGTGTCTATAGGCTTAATTTTAACAAACAAAAAGAAAAAACAAAAGAGAAAATTTTAAAAATAGCAAAATAAATCAAAATATTTATAAGCTATAACAAAATTTTGGATTCTGTCAGTGATAGCCATTGATAGACTTCTATCACTGTCTACCAATGCCACTAATAGAAGCATATCAAAGACTATCAATGTCTATTATTGGTAGAATATCAAAGACTATCAATGTCTATTATTGGTAGAATCTAAAATTTATGTAAATATTTTGTCAAATTTGATATTTTTGATCATTCTCCAAAACAAAATGGTTATTAAATGAAACCTAAACTCTTGATTTTTTGTTTTTAGTTTTTGAAACTAATTAAGGCCTATATACACCACTTTCACATATAAATTTCTTTCTTTGTTGTATACATCTCACCAATGTTTTCAAAGATCAAACCGTATTTTAAAAAACTAAAAAGAAAAATAGTTTCTTTAAAGGATTTTTTTAAAAAATATAATAAACCAAAAAATATTTACAGTACTGTATTGAATAATTTTGAAAATGAAAAAAACCACAAGCCCACAATATATAGGAAATACCAATAATGTCCTAGTCAAAACGTAATTAATCATGCTACGCAATATTATAGGAAATGATACATGATCATGTAGATATTATTAACATAATTGTGTAGTTTTTTTAACGATGAGAAAAATGATTCAAATCTAAACGATCGTGCTGACCACGCTAAATGATTGTGTTGACCATGGTGAGAGATCGTTTGGATCATATTCACACGATTGTGTAGTTTTTTTAAAAGATGAAAAAAGCTAGGTTTCAAATCTAAACGATCATGTTGACTAGGAAAGCGATCGTTTAGATCATATTAAAGTGATATTTAAATGATCTTGATATTATAGATAAGAAGTTGGAAGAAAGAAAGAGAAGATGAAAAAAAGAAAGAAAAATAAGATGAATAAATATTTAAGAAAGAAAATATAGAATAAGAGTTTAAGAAATCTGGAAAAGAAGAATGAATCGCAAAGAAGATGAAGAAGGAGAAGTGACGAATCGTCCGCAATATCAAAGGTAAATCTGAAATTTATGAATATATTTTACCCACTTCATGGACTTTTTGTTTTTATTATACCGATCGTAAATATTTTGTTATTTGTTACATTAACGAAAATTAACATTTTGTAAATTTAAATAAATTTAATTTTCAAAAATAAAAAATAAAAAATGCATGGTTTCCAAACATTGTCCTACAAAATTATTGTTTGGTTGTCTTTAATTATCTTTAGTTTCAAAACTAAAACATTATATTATAGGTTTGTTTTCTTTTGAAAATTATATAATAGTAATAATAACTATACAATAATTATATAAGTTAAAATAACATTCTCATAAAGTTTGTTTAATTATTTTAATTCTTATTAAAGTATTTAATTTTGATTTTTACTTTCAATAAATTTTAAATTTAATTTTTTTTAAATATAACAAATAAGTAAAATATTTATTAATAGGTCTCCCAACTTTCAAAATTTATATTTCTTGATTTCTCTAAATTAAAGCTTACATCTATTTAACAATCATTTGATATTTTTTTTTTAAAACACTTGGTTTTATTTTTTAGAACGAAAAAGCTTTTGAATTTTATTTTTCTAAAACTTGGCCTTATTTTTAAAACAAAAGAAAACTCTCTATGCATTTAGTGATTCAAGCTCTATTTCAAAATGTTGGAAGGTAAATCTAATTCAACTCGAATTAAAAAAAAAATTGAAAGCTGAGAAAATGGGATCTTAATAATGTAGTTTCTCATTAAGAAAAAAAAACCCGAACCCAACTCATAAATCTAGGTACACCCATACCTATCTTTAAGCATCTCACAAAAAACTTTCAATTTAACTTGAAAATTTTGCTTTCTTCTTTTCTTAGAATATTTAAATATATATGTAAGTGGTGAGAAGAAATGCATAAAGATGAGTAACGTTTAGGATGCACCTAAGTATTACCCCAAATACTTAAAAAAATAACTTGTTGAAATTTAACATAAAATATATCTTCAATAAATCTTAAATTAAATCCCTAGCTATTACCAATTGTAGCTTTTTTCTAACTTTTTTTCTTCTTCTAATCTATTAGAATAACTTCCACTAAAACTCTTACAAACATATTTACATCATATATTTTAGTCCATGAAATTGATCATTATTTAGTGAATTTTGATGACTAAATTTAAGATTTTTTGAAATTACAAGACAAAAATTAGATATTTGAAATAAAATTTTTATATGACTAAAATTTAAAGTATAGAGATGAAAATGATATTTTTTTTCCTTAATTAAAGAAAATATTTTTTGAAAATGAATCAACCTATAATTGTGAGGTTATCTTAAGAAATGAAAAACTGCATAATCATTGTCAACCCTTGCAAATAAAACTAAATTATTTAACAAATGATTCAAACTAAAAGTTCAGTTAAAAGATGATGTCTCACATCGAGCAAATAAAATGATGATTACAGGTATATAAATGAGGTAATAACGAAAACATCAAAGATGGCAAGGGTTTGGATATTCTTAACCTTAGCATATGCTTCATTCATTTTATTGGATTCTTAACCATATTTCGTCAATAAAAAAGTAACACAACTCCATGTTTCATGTAATTTGTTTGTAAAGAAACACTTGGAGGGAAGCTTGAACATGCAGCCTAGGATTGATTCACTATATCAATGCTTTTTATTCGTATGATCATTGGATTTGGAATTATTACTGCCTCCTTAAGCTTCTTCCAATATCTCCATTAGCACCCTCTGGAAAGAATCCATCAGGCTCACTTTCGTTGCCGGTTCCCTGAAGTATGCGCATGAGCTCCGGTATGGTTCGCGTATACGTAAGAGAGTTAGAATCAGCGGCAAGAATGTTGCTCTCGGTCCGATTCTCTGCCCCGAGAAACCGGGGAACGGTGACTCCTTCGTCTTTCAGTCCACATTTCCCAAGGCGATTTGCCAACTCCGACCTGCGATTCGTGAACTCCGCCACTGTTATTTGATACGGAATCACCCTATCATTCGACCTTTGGTACAGATATTGTCGATGAATAGCATTTTGTCCAGCCTCCATGGCTTCAAATCTTGCTATCACCTAAAAAAATTAACAACGGATATGATTATAATAATAAAATTTAAAAGTTCTGAATAATTTACGGAGGGTTTTGTTTGTTTGTTCGTTGGTTGGTTACCGAGCGATCTTCACGAGAGAGAAATGCCGGGGTTGCTAAGACGAGGGCGGACAGTGCGGGGTAAGTGAAAAAAGTTACAGACGATGAAATAGTTGAGAGGGCTGCTATAAGGGTCGAATGGAGGAACAAATGCACGACCAATCAACCTTCCAATAGTTTCTTTGGTTAGATCCAACAATGGCCTTGGAATAACTGTTCCCGAAATTAACTCTGCTAAGGTTGTGAACAAAAAAATAAACAAAATTAGAATTTAATCGGCAATGATTTAATCTTAGTATAAAAAATGCTCTTCAACTTTTGTGGTTTGTGTAAAAAACACCTAAAGCAAATACTCTCAAATTTTTGAAAATGGGTTAAAATTATTATTATTGTTGTTGTTGTTTTATAAAAATCGTTAAATTTTTGAATGGTTAGAAAATTGATATAAATTAAAAAATTGAAAGATATTTATGAAACTTTTCGATAGTCAATCCAAAACTAAGGACATGAGTATTTTTTAATTTTTTGAAAATTTCGAAAGTTTATAGGTATTTTTAACACAAAAGTTTGTTCATTGTCATTTTTATATTTTAACCTAACTACAAATTTTGTCTTTAAAATTTGATTTTTTTAAAATAATAATTTATAATTTAGTCCATGAATAACTTTTATTGATAACGATTGATTAATTCTTTGTAATTTTAAATTTCTAACGATAACGATAATAATTAAACTACAATAAATAACAAATTAGTCTATATAATTTACAATTTGTAAAAAATTTAGTCAACATAAAAAATATATATCCCTAAGTTTTAATGAAATTTCTCACACATTTAGATCGTTAAATTGATAAAAAAAAATCAAATCTATTTACAAATTAAAAAAATTAAGTTGTTAATTAGATAATAAAAAAAATCTAACACTTAATTTTAAAAAGAATAATTTTTCATATTATAGAATAAATTGTTACAAAATTTCACAACACAACCACTATATCATAATTTAATACTTAATAAAGTTTAGAAATGACTACAATTTATCCACACACAAGCAAAGTGATTTTTTTTCATTAGTTTTTTATATTATAAAGAAAGCAAAAACGTTAAGTAAATGAATTTCAACATCCACCACACACACAACCAAAATAATGTTTTAATTATGATTATACAGTTTAGTGAAACGTAGAAAGATAAATACTAACGTATGTAAGTGTTTTTTTAAAGAGAAAAAAAATATATTAAAACATATTTGATTATATATATAAGTTAAAATTAAAGCAACAACAAATTACCTGAGTTGGTCCATTTCTTGACGTCCAAATTCCTCCATAAGCCGACGTGACATAGGATCTAAGTTAGCCCTTTGACAGCCAAGTGGAGGTGGACCTCCTTCTGCTAAAGAAGGATCATATGCATCAATGCTCTTGCCAGTGGCACCACATTGGAAGAACTCAGCACTAAAGAATTGAATGTTCCTTGAAAATTGAAGCAAATCATTGTCACTATACAACCTTGATTTGCATGGATCATTAATATTAACTAAAACCACTTTACTCAGCCACATAATTGACATTATTATAATCCCTAAATTATACAAACATGGTTTCTTATTGTAACTCTTGTTGTTATTCATATTTCCCATTGATCGCAATAAAGTGCTTTTAGTGTATTTTGGTTGTCTCATAATACCATGCTTTTATAGACACAAAAATATGAGATTTTGCATGGACCATTATGCCCAACTTTATTTATTGTTCTTTATATAAGAAAAAACCAAGGATAATAATCAATGATTTCTTTGTGTTGAACTTATTTTGAAAAAAAAAAAGTTTTAATGGGTTTGTTAATTTTTGTTAAATGTCGAAAATGTCAAAGACTTTATTAAACACACTCAAATAAAAGTTGATAAGCAAAACTTGTAAATTTATATATCATCTCGTATTAATTATCAAATTTACATACAAATCTAACTATATCACAATATTTTAAAAATCTTATTATAAATATTGCAAAATTTGTTAGCGATAGATTTTTAATTTTGATAGATTCTTATATATATTTGTGATAAAATATTTACAACATAGTTTATTCTCACAGTGATATAGACTTGTATCATTGATAGATTTTTACGAATTTTGTTATATTATTTATAACTTTTTTAAAAAATGGTGACAAATTCTAAGATTTTGAATCTATAATTACTATGTTTTCAAAATAACTTTTTATCCATGATATGAAGAGCAGACCTTGAACTTTGATATCTTCCCACCTAGCCTACATATATGTGTCATCTCGAAACAATTTAGTCTAAATTTTAGAAGGTAACAATTTAGTCGATATCGTATGTATGATTACAGTTAGCTACACAAAGATTAAATTGTTAAACAAAAATTTTGAGTCTAATTTTAACGGAATTTTTTATATATAGCATAATTAAATTGATCATGAACTAAATTGTTACCTATTAAAATAGGTTATAAAACAGTAACTCTTATAAAATTGGAAGTACATAAGATTAAATTGTTAAGAATTAAAATCCATAGAGTAAACCCTAAAAAATGAACAAATAATTAATAATCCTATACCACATGTTCTAAAGCTAGTTATTAAAAAGAAAAC
>JBBPDI010000002.1:18012104-18025711 GCA_037974545.1 Cucumis variabilis
AGAGAGATAGTAACATTAATGGAGAGAAAGGGGTGTTTCTTATGCTCGTTGTTTTTCATATCAAGAAGAACGAACTCATAATCGAGATCTTTCTCGTAAAGACAAGCGAGAACTCTGGCTGTGGCAGTGGAAATTGGGCTTCCATAGACTTTGATACTCGCCATTACTATTGGAAGAAATCGAGATGGAATTTTAATGGGGAAGAGGAATTTGTTGGGTTTCTTTATAGAAAATTGAATGAGAGAAGGATTAGTTTGTGGTTTCTGATGGTCTTGGCGAGGTGGGAAATCGATGGAGTTGTAGAAAGCGGATCTTTAATGGAGATCGCTTTCACATTCGTAAAATGGTGGCGTCACTCATCCAATGAAATTAGGAATCGTTAGCTAAATTGTTCGAAAGTATTATTAGTAAATTATTTGATCTATTTTTTAAAATGTAAAATTATTAAAACAAATGTCTAATAGTGGACAAAAAAAGAAAAGGCAATGATTTGGTGTGTAGGTTCGAAATCAAATTTTTAAAATTAAATGTACTATAGTTTTTATGGTTGAGGATTGGATGCAAAATTTTGAAAATTTAAGTTTTTAATGTTTATTTGGAGTGTTGATTTTGAATTTGTGGATTTAGGTAAGTCTAAATATAAAAAATATTTATATATGTGACCAATTAGGGTAAAAATGAATTTTTTTACCCATAATTCCAAAGTAGTTTGTTTAGCCATCTTTTGTTTTTGTCTTTTTTCTCCCTTTTTTTAGGAGAAAGGAAAAAAAGAAAGGTCATTTCATTAAAAATATCTATGGATATTAGAAAGAAAGATAAAAAGTTAACCTTTTTTGTTTTTGTTCATTTATCCTTGTTGTAATTATTATGGTTAGGGTAAAATCTTAGATCTCAAAAAATGCATTTGTGCTTCGTGTAATAATAATTGTGAATTTGTAATTTAGAAAATATTATACTTACCACAATGTCTCTAATGCTTAAGGATCGATTTAGGTTTACTTGTAAGAAAGAGGTGTATTTAAAAGAAAAACTCATTTTTGTTTAAACATTTAAGATAAAAAAAATAGGTTTAAAAAGCACATTAAAAACTGTTCTTAGTAGCTGTCACAAACAGTTTAATTTTTTTCCAAAATATCTTATTTTTAAAGAAAATTCATTAAATCACAAAAAGATTTAAGGAAAAAAACAGCTCATAACATCTCTGTATATTGCAAATTTGGCAAATATGACAATAATCTGATGATCATTTGCTTTTAAATTTACTATTTTTGCAATTTTGAAAATGTAAGTAACATGAATTTTTTTGCCATTTTTGCAAAGTCTCCTATTTTTAAAATTAAATACATGCAAATATACTTGATTCCCAGAATAGGAAGTGTATATACTTTCTCAAATCTTCTATTTTTTACATTTTTCTTAAAAAAATCTTGTTTTCTTTTTAAAAGAACTTTTACACTTCAATAAAATAAAATAAAAAGAAAATTGAAAGAAAACAACGTAATTACTTTCCAAATTAACATTGGTGTTGATTTAATTTTGATTCAAATCAATAACTAGAATAAATCATAACTTTTTATAATAATAGATTCGTATCCCATTGAAAAATAATAGAAAATTATTATAAATATTAAAATTTTATTATATTTTATAAATATTTTGACTTTTCTATTATATATAGATTTGAAAATGGATTTTAAAACAATACTATATCATTGGCTTTATTTTTTTTTCAACCAATAACTATGGAAAATCAACTAGTGATTAAGATGTATTGGCTTTTTATAGAACTTACTAAAATAATATCATCAAATAATTTAGTGGCAAAAATGAAAATATTAAAGTTGATTTTGACTCAAAAGTATTGAAATTATCTTTAAAGAACTGAAATCTTCTGCTTAATATCTATAGTAATTATCGAGGAATTCTGTTTTTTTTTTTCTTGTCTCCTTTCTAATTTATTCTCCTCTTCTTTTCAACTCCACTAGTTTTTTTTTTAATAAATAAAATCCAAT
The DNA here is from genome assembly GCA_037974545.1 of Cucumis variabilis. Classification (NCBI taxonomy): domain Eukaryota; kingdom Viridiplantae; phylum Streptophyta; class Magnoliopsida; order Cucurbitales; family Cucurbitaceae; genus Cucumis; species Cucumis variabilis. Next base: position 18,014,117 of record JBBPDI010000002.1, read on the forward strand.
ACTCACTACTTTTAGTACATTTAATTGATTGTTGTGCAACTACTTTAACTCAAAAATAAAATTAGTATTTTAAAAAAGTCTGCCACTTTACAACTTATAGTTGAACAACGGACTTAATTGCACATATAAAATAGATTTCACTGAATTTGTCATTATCTCTCTTTTACTCTGTGTCATAATGTCATTCTAATATGAATTGTTTTTAGTTCAACTTTGATTAAAATTTTAAACCTTAGATATTTTAATTGGAGGGTAATATAATGTCACATGGTTAGAGTGAACAACAAACTAAATGTGCATCACTTGATTGTCTTGCTATAGAAGAAGACAAGCCTTTAGAGGTTAATGCACAAAGCACTTAGATTGGAGCGGAAGATAATAGGGTGGCAAGAGAACAAGAGTGAGTTTATGATTAATTTTTCTTGGAGTTGTATACAAATGAGCTCCTCTTTGAAGTGTGTATAGACATGCCAACTGACCTAGGGGCCTTAGAAGGTCGACCATGGACCCCTCTAGATACATCTTGTAGTACATTATAGCCCTTGCAATTTAGCCTAGAACATTTTAGACACTCCTAGACTTACCATGACGCTTCTAGACCATCATAGAAACTTGATCGTCATTAAAGGTGTCGTCATGGAATGTTCCATCCTTGCCTAGCATTCTCCAACACGTTCCAAGATCTTCTCGAGTGGTATGAACACTTCCAACATGTTCTGGCATTGTCACAAGCCTTCTAGAGCTTTCTGGGACTATCTAGGTCATGGATGAGTAGTGTAGTATAGTCATGGGCTTCTCTGAGCCTTTTCAGACACTTCTTTAGAGCCATTAGGGCCTTCTAAGTGTGTCTGGACATGTCACAAGGGTGTTGGGGCTCTTCCGAGAGCCTTGTAGAAGCTTCGAGAGGTTTGCAGAGGCTTTTAAGGACGTCTAAACGATGGGTGCGCATGCCTGAGGCTTGCATGCGTTTGGTTGTTGGGTGCAAGAAATAGGCATGTGTGTCTGGTATGTGCCAGGTGTCACAATCGTAGCGTTTCAACCTCAGGATGGACGATTGTGCGACACTTGTTCTAACTTGATGAAGAAGTCAACCGATCAAAATACGAAAGTCATGGATAAAGTCGACGTATGATGTAACATTCCTTTGCGTTCTTGAAAAAATTGTTTATAAAATGTGAAAAAGAAAGAAATACATTGAAATCGACGTTACAATATGCATTGAAGACTGTTAATTGCAAGGGAAAAGGTTTGCTTGTAAAGAGTACAACAATGTTTGGGCCATGATTCAACTACTATGTCTCCCCTATAGTACATTTTGGACATTTTCAGCTCTGGTAGGCTTGCATATGAAAATGCTGAAAACGTCACTCTCAAACTTTATGACTTAAAATAGAAAACAACTACCTAAACAAGATATAAGACATAAAGATAAGATAGATTGAGGGTATTCGGGTATACAACCATAGACAAACACGCCCTGGACAAGTATGACTGTGACACCAGGCGACGTGCACGATGAGTTTGTGCTGCATGTATGTGTGAGACGACTCGCATGCCATGGGCTTGTGTGGGAGGCTGTTAACTGACCATGCACACATGCCTATGCGCATAGGCTATGTGCGTGGAGCACTAGTGCCATGCTCTCATGGGCATCTGTGCATATGGGCATGTGCGTTTGGGCACGCACATGAGTTGTGTCATGGACATCTGTCTTTGGCATGCTTGTGGGGCTTGGCTACCTTGGATGGGCACATGTGAGTGTGTTGGGCATGTGTTCTAGCCACACATGGGCTATCAACTTGACGTGTTAGGCTTCTCCTTGGCTTTGCTAAAGGAGGCTTGAGCATCATTTTGGTGCAAATTTTGGTGTGATTTTTGCGGGACATGACACCAACTCCAAGAAGAGTTAATCAAAGCTCTCTCATTCACACAAAATTATTTTATTATTTTCTGCTGCTAATCTAAGTAGTTTGTGCACTAACCTCTAACGGCTTACTTAGTTTTTTGATAGCAAGACAATCATGTGCCCCACGTTTGGTTAGTTGCCCACTCTAACCATGTGTGACAATAAGCCATCTTTTTCTATCTATCTGTTCTCTCTCTAAAGGATTTTGCCATTGATTTCCATATCTTTATGTGGGACAAAGGTTTTTTTTTTTCTATGAATATGGGTTATCTATTGGTAGTTAGAATTTTCGACAGAATTGAATAAGGTATTATGACTTCGAACAAAGTTTTAATTAAGCTTAATTTTAGGTAAATGTCTTAAAATTTTGCATCGTAAATAGTTAAACTTTAACGACTGATTTTGTCTAAAACATTCAAAATTTGTTGCTAAAATACAAAATATATCACATAATGAGATGAAGTCAGTTTAAACTACAATAGCTATTATTGTGTTAAAATCTCTCTGTTCAATTAATTTTCAATTCCAATCTAACTTTGATCTTTGAATTATGTAGTTTTAAAGTAAAGTAAATATATGGTAGAAAAGTAACGGACAAAAAACCTAACCCCAATGGTTTTCAAAAAAGTTCACAAACTAAAATGAAAGAAACGCCAATAATTTATTCCTAATAGATTCCATTTCATTCTCTACAATTTTAAATCATATCAAAAGATAAAAAAAACAAATCAATTTTTCTTGTTATCACCGCCAAAATCAAAAGTATTCATCCTCTCAATAACTTTAAGAAACGCAGGGCAGGACGAAATATTGTCCCACCAAGCCTTGACATTTGGTCAATCATTAATCATTGAGAAGATCGGCCAAGGTGTACCATGGCCCGACAGGGTACTTGGTGGCTCCTAGGCGCTTCTCGTACATATCGAGCACACAATGCCTAGGTGCTCCAAGTTTTGGTCAATGAGATGCTGGTTGGGCTTGTGGCCTCGAAGGTGAGCAGTGAAGAACTCTTGGATGATAGGACTCATTGCAGGGTTGTAATGGTGAGACTCAACCTCCATCCATTGCTTGACAATGGCTCCTTAATTCTTGGGGGGTTTGGTGTTGCAATAGAAGATCTGGCCCTCTTTCATTGTGCTTGTTTGCAATGTAGGATGTGATTGCTCTTGATTCTATTCGTGTGTTAGGGTTAAAAAACGTTAGTGTTTATTTAGTTTTTTTTAGAACGTAACTTTTTGAAAGTATATAATAAGTAGAAATTTTTAAGAAAAGAATTGTACCAAATTTAGACTCTCAATTAAGATTTGTTGAAAATTGTTTGATGCATCCATTCTAATCTTCTATTTCTTGATCTAACATCTTACAAAGTTCTAGACATGTATAAGAATGAAATACTGATGATTCTCAAATTTATTAATAAAAAAATTAAATTTATTCACTTTTAGTAATTTAGAAGTTTAATTATCGAAACTATGATTTGTTCTTTTACATGAAATAATTACTTTTAACTAAAATTTAAGAACGGTGTTAATTGATACACTAAATAAAGATCAAAGTTTAAATTGAAATGTATATGGTATAACATACGAGATGGGAGGAGAAAGAGATACCAAATAAGGTAAGATCACAATCTTCTAGGGCTGAAATTTGGCCCAAGGGCTGTATATATAAACACAAAATTTCTATATTAATTAATATACATGAGATCAAAATTGTTTTAAATGATAAAATTGTTAAAAATATTTAAAAATAAAGAAATATTTTACTTTCTATTAAGATGGATCGAGATAAACCCAGCTGTCTACCTATGTCATTGCTTCTTACTAAAGATATATACAAAACAAAGTAAAAAAATTCACAAGATATTTTGAAAAGGGATTACTATCCATTTGATGCTCTTCCAAAATTGAATTAATGTGTAGGTGAAATTACTGTTTACACAGTACTCATATAAATGACATATTCCCACATCAAAATATCACATAAGAAGAAAAATCTCAATCTTGTGGATATTGAAATAAAATTTAACTTTCTTAAGTCCATATGAAAAATTCTAGTTATTTATTAAACCAACCAGAAAGAATTGTTGGATAAGTTTGTCACTATATATGTGTTTTTTAATGACAGTTTTGAACTATTATCGTATATAACTATCATTTTTTGTGGCAATGATAGTTTTGAAATCCTTATCGTTTCAATTAGTTAGGTTAACTATCGTGCATTAATTACTAACATCATCGTAAGTTGAAAAGAAAGGATGAAAAGAAGAAGAAATACATGAAAGTAAAAAATGAGAGAATTAATTATGGAAGTGAGAAAAACAAACATTGATAGCCAAAAATGGAGGTTGCTTGTGTTCACCATTGAAAAGGTCAACATGAAGAAGTTGGAAATGAATTTGCTTTTCATGAAGACAAATCATGATGGTTGACGTGCATGTCGAGATCACCAATCCATACACTTTCACACCCGTATGGAAACTACTTCTCCCACGATACTACAATTTGATCATAAACATTTCATGAAGGATTTCTTCTCCTCCCTTCCTCAATTTATACCTAAATTTTAGGTTAAATTATGAAAATATGTATGAGTTCCTTTTTTTTTTTTTTACTTAATTATATCCTCGGACTTTGAAATTTAGTTATATTTTAAGTTTGTTGTTCAAAATACAATTTTGTTTGTCAAATTTATAGACATAAGAAGTTGCATTTACTTATGGGTGTGTGAAAGGTATTGATAGATGAAGGCATATATGTAAAGAAGACTCTAACAAGTGGAAATTAATATTAATTAAGAAGGAAGTAACATAGTAAGGGTTTGGCTTGAGAATCCAAATAACCAATTCTCCTACTCTAACTCTAATGTCTTCTTAAGTTACCAATCGACCTAAAAGCTCAAACGAATAAACAATCTTCTAATTTCGTTTATGACAATTTTAATCTACATAATTTTTAAGTAATTAATTTTTGTTATAATTTAGGCTAAGTTTTAAGGGACATGTAATAATTAGTGGAGAAAATATTTAAAAAGATGACACAATTATATATTAATGGAGTTTTTTCAATTTGTTGCTTATGATAATCCAAAGAAACAAAAGAGTGTGGAATCGGTCAACGGTCAAACCTCTCTTCATTAAGTATTTTTTTTTTCGAAGAAAATAATAGTCTCAAAATTTGTTGTTCGTTTTAAAGTATTCTTTACACTCTACTCGAACTTTGACCCGTGGTCTAGAATCAACTATTATATTTCACATAATGTTTAGTTCTCGTTTATATTATAGCTTACCATAACTATAGTGGATAGTTAAAATTAAAGGTTCTTGAGTATTGTACTTACGTTTAGCTATAATAAAACTACTCGAGGCTATGATAACTAATGAAAAAAAGAAAATTTAAGAATGTCGCTCGAAAGAGACGAAGCAACGCATTTGATAATAATTATATTTTTGCTTCTCTCTATGAATTCATGTTTGTAATTTAGTCACAACTTTATTAGTATATACTTTTCGATTCCTATCAAATTTCAAAACAAAAAAAAAAAAAAAACCTTTTCTTTTCCTTTACGACTGCAAAAGATCAAAAGGCAGACTCTATTAATAAAATTATAATAATTCTAAACATTGTGATTTGTTTAGTAACTTAGTTTTAAGAAGTTGATATCACAGACAGGTTTAATTTAGATATAAAATGATAGTCTTAGGTTTAATTTAAAAAAACAATAATCACAAACAAATTCTGTACATATCATGATTTTGAAATTGATATCACAAACACCATATGAATTGAACTACATTGATTTTGACATTTATAATAATCGAAATGACAATTTAATTCAAAATAGAAATAAATAAATAAATAAATAGGTTTTGATTTTGAGTAAATTTCCACTACCTTGAGATTTGCTATAGTCTATTTTCATTGACACACTGTCCTAAGTTTATTGCTTTGATATTTCAACATAAAATGGGAGAAATTAATTAATTAAAGATTATTCACTTTTCAGTGCCATCAATATTTATTTATTTAAATATTAATTAGGTTTTTAATTCATCTCATCTTTTTACTAAATATTTTTATTACTGCAACAATGATTTCAAATATTCATATTGTTTCTCAATCTAAATGTAATATCTTTACCAAAAAAACAAAAGAGAGAGCGAAAAACTTTACTGGTAAGAAGATATGAATGTGTATTATTTGACATGGATAATATCTAGACCATTGAATAAAAATTGCATACTGCTTTTCTTTGAATTGTTTAATAAATAATGAAAGCTTATATTGGTTTTTGCACTTTTAAAAAAAATTGGTTTTGATCTTTCATTTCTTATTTTTATACTTTCTTTTTCTATAAAAAGATACGTAAATGACATTAATTTTTTTTAGGTAATTACAAATTTAGTAATTAGATTCAAAATAATTAAGTATATAACAACATTTTTAAAAATTTGCAAATATAGTGAATTTGTCAAATTCTATCAATGATAGAAGTCTATTACTGATAGACCATGTTGCAAATATTACTCTATCACTGATAGACCATACGAATCTATCAGCGATAGTTTTGCTATATTTGCAATTTTTTATAAATGTTACTATATCCTTAATTGTTATTTCTAAAATGGCCATCAATTGCAATTAGTCTTTCTTTTTTCTTAAGTGATTTCTACGAAGTTAAAATATATACACACACTAAAATAAAGAGATTTTATAATGCATAACCTTTTTAGCATAAAATATTAGGTGTATAGCAATTTATTAAACAATTTGTAAATATAGCAGATTTTGAATTCTTTTTAAAAATATTTCAAAATTGCCCTAGTTTTAAAAGGAAACTCCATTTCACCACGATTTTCTCCTTCTCCATATTCTCCACGATTTTCTCCATTCTCCATTTTCACCGTTGTTCTTTTTCATCTTCTATGTGATTTTCTCTTACGCTAAGATCATTTATTCATTCTCCGCAATTTTCTTTCATCCCAATTTGATATTTGTTTTCATATGTGATTCTTCCATAAAATTTTGACTTCATCTAATTTTTACAATTTGATTTAATTTCATCACTATAGGTTGATTTTGTTCAATTCAATTTGATGATTTTACTACTATTTTTATATTAAAAAAAATGTGTTTAATTTCACTTGTATTGGACTTCATTAGCTGAAGGCTTGGTATAAATTGAACATATACAAGTTATCGCTGATAGACTATTAGTTCGATTAGTTAATATGAGCATAACAATATTAGTCTATCATTGATAGACTTGTTTTATAGTGCATCACTAATATCCTAAGTTATCATTCATGGGCGGATCTATTAAGGGGTCAGGGGAGTACGTGCCCCCCTCACATTTTTTGTTTTTGTATTTTAATATTAATTTTATAAATTACAATATATATTAAATAATGCTTTACTTTTACTATATATTGCTTTTTATATAATGGTTGTGCCCCTTTCTAAATTCCAAGGTCTTCAGGTTCAAATCTCAACTCCTAATTTTTTTTTTGTTAATAGTGATCAAGACTATGAGTGTAACACTAGGATTATATATATATATATATATATATATTTATGTTTTGCAGTAATTTAGAAATTTGATTAATCAATTTTATGAGTATACTACTTCTATTTTGCAAGCATCGAGCAGAAGAACCACAAAAACAAAAGGTAAATTGATTAATGATAAGAAAAGTCATCAAAATATAGTCATTGTCATGGTACTGGTCACAAAATAATGTGACATTACATTGTTGATAAGAATCATTTTGCTTGAAGATAGAGAACATTTTTTTTGTTAAGTAGTTACCTTATCATAAAGTAGTAATATGAAGTAATGTCATAATGAAGTTTAATTTATAATGATAGTTTCTATCGATTATAAATTTTATTATGAAGTTTATTGTTGATAGTTTCTATTAATGATAGACTTCAACATGTATATTAAAAAACTTTTTCTTAATAAAATGCACCCATTAATACTAATTTCTTAATGGCAATACAAAAGTACATAACTGCAATGATTATTCAATCTATGATCCAACATTTTTCTACATTAATATGGTAAAGTCAACTAAATATGAAGAGTTAACGTCACCGTGAAGTCTTTTTCACCATTATGGTCTATCATTAATAAACTTCAACATCCATTGAAGATTAGTCAATTTGCAATATTTAACCTGTGGTCCAACACTTTTCTATATCAATTGAACAAAATCAAATAAAATATGAAGTCTATCATTGATAATTTCTATTACGCAAAACTAATACTACAATATCCATTTACTCAATGAGAGAGTTGCAAATCAAAACTAGGGACAAATCAATCGGTCTCTTGCAATATTTCAGTCTTTTGCATATTCTTCAACAATTTTTTTAATCGGTTAAGTTGTCTCTTCGACCTAACATTTTTAATATCCTTTGCTATTTTCATTGTTTTCATTTTTTTTTCTTGAACAACTTGAAATGATAATGTTGAATTAGAGTTTATTTATATATATTATAATAAAAACAATCTAAACACCTTCCAAATCTATTAGTGACGAAAGCATATCACTAATTGACCATAAACAATAACACACAAACTAAAAAAAATCAATATGCTGAAGAAACAAGTTCAACATCTCAACGCAAACAAATTCAACATCCTCCAAATCTATCAATCAATGATAGAAACATATCACTAATAGAATTTAAGCAACATCACACAAAAAATGAACTTTAAACTAAAGTTTCTACTAACTTCCCAACACAACCAAGTTAAACATATTCAAGTTGATAGAAACATCACTGATAGAACTTTAAACAACACATAAAAATGTACATAAAACTAAATTATCTACTAACATCCCAATGCAAACAAACTAAACAACTCTCAAGTCTATCAATGATATATAAATATATCATAAATAGACCTTAACCCTAAGTAACAACACAACACAATCAAACAAAAAAAATGAAAAAATTGTTTTCAAACAAATAGAAAAGGAAAAAAAATCTATTTCAAACATATTACGACCAAACGGGAAACAAAAATGTCGAAAGAACGAAAATAAGCGGAGAACGTGAACTGAAGCGGAAAGCCTAAAGTGAAGCCGAAAATCTTAAGCGAAGAAAGTGGAAGACAATGAAGTGAAGAACGTGAAGCAAAGACGAAAACGAAGGCACCAACACCACAAAACCAAATCAGAGTACGAAGAAAGGAGAAGAAAATGGAAGGTGGAAGGAAAACGTGAAGCTAAGCGTGAAATTATGTTTGAAATCAAAATACGAAACATAAAGTGTATCTGACTTGTTGTAAGAGCATTTTCGTCTTTTATCTTGGGATGTAATTAAAATTTGTCATATTTGCAATTCTTTTAAACATTTGCTATATCTTTAATTAATTTATACTAATTTGCCTATATCCTCAGTCAATCCTAAAATAAACCTAACACAAGTTAAAAGTACAAAAAAAAATTGTTTTTTATCCACAATATGTATCATGTGGAATAGGATAAAAAAACTTAAGATAAAACAAGACTTATGCTAGCTAGTAAAGATATGTTCACTGTGGCAAACACATAATTTTGAATTGGTAACTTCATTCTTAAGGTTAAAACATTACTAGGAACAACTCAAGTATTTTCATCTTTCTCGACCAAGATATCGATTCTTTTGGAAGTTTTTTTTAGTTTGCTTAGTGAAACCTCAATCAAGTTGAACACCAAAATTGTGCATAATTTTTTCAAATGGATATCAAGTCATTTTTACAGTCCATATCGTGTTGACCAAAATTCCACCAAAAAGAAAAATCATAGTACGACTGTTTCGTTTATTTTTTACAATTCTCTATGACTATTGTAAGAGGATACTTTGATAACATGATAATTACTCGAATTTCGTTCTCATTACAAAGATAAGTAAACACTATCAATTATTTTTTTCAAAAAAAAAAAATTGATTCAAATTGTTCTTATGACATGTTAGTAACATATCCCAAACAAATAGAAAACTTAAGAGTAAACTATCATAAGCTGGTTTATAATAAAGAAGATATAAAACAATTATGAATTGACTTAGTCATAAAAAATAAAATAGTGTCAATAACCAATTATATCATGGGTTCAGAATTAATTTCCTAAGTGTTTCTTTAACACTATAGCCACAAAATAAAATTGAGTAATTTTCTGAAGACGGAGAATATGAGGAAATTGAGTAGCCTAATATTGTCACCTACTTAATTCTTAGCTAACTGCCCTATGTTGTTTAACAAATTATAATTTTTCTACATCAATCCACCACTCAAACTACTCCCTCTTTATCCTAAATAATAATACAATATCAAGTAACTCTACCAACTTCTAGAATCTTTCCCACAGTTTCAAAACTATCAAATATATCCCAACATTAATTATCAATTAAAAATTTGAAGGACCCGACTAAAAAACATTTAGAATACATAAATTCAATAGTAGGGTTTACTAAAGTTTGCATACAGACATCACACATATACAAAAAAAAAAAAAAAAAAAAAAAAAAAAGAAAAAAAAGAAACCCATTGCTCCCTTTGATCCCTCTCCACACCCCTAAACAACCATCTCTCCCTCTTTCTCTATTTTGGACATTTATTCTGAAACCCCATCCTACGACTCCACCTCACACAAACTTAGACTTAATAACTCAAATAATAAAAAATGCCCCAAAATGTTGAAACGATGTCAAAATCTCAACATCCATGTTACCCTTTGGCTGGACCACTCTGCAAAATTGGACATTTATGCTAGAGGTTTTCCAGAGTCTGAAATTTCTACTAAAACTTACAAGGGTGTTTAGTTCAAGTATTCCTAGGGAGTTGAGAGGAGTGCCAAGGAACTTGTAGGTGCCACTACTAAAAAAACATTAATTTCATATTTTATTAAATCCTTATACTGTAGGTCTAATGAGTGACCTTCAATGGAGATCAAAACTCCACTTCTTGCACCCACTCAATATTCAAGTTTTCTAAGTTCTACCGCCCTCCTTATTATCAATCCGGGAGTCCCTATCTCCAAAAACACAGTATATAATTCAAAACTAGACAACGGCTAATGACAAGAACAGACACTACTCTCAATCTTAGCCAAAAGATCAAGAAAGGTATAAGCAAGCACCGCTGCAAATATTCCCAGCCAATCACCAGAAAATATTCTTAGCTCCGTCAAATATCTTACTCATATTCCACAGCATAATCCGTCACAAACACCCAACCTGTTAACATGTCCTTAATACCCCAAAGACACTGAATGGAGGATGCAAAAAAATAATGGATGTAGACCACTTTAGCTACCTATAATAAATAAATCCTTCGTCGTTTATTTCAACTTTTCTACCTACATGAATGTGTGCCCTAATGATAAGGCATTTCTTCTCTTTATCATCAATTCCCAGTTAATATTTTTGTTAATGCTTTGATACCCTTTCGTTTGTTTCCATTTTATCAGGTAACTCCAGGAAAAGCACATTATGTTATCATTCAAATCATCATTATATTACAACAAAGTTATCTAAAGAAATCTCATGAGGCATATTTTCTTCTCTTCATTTCCAATTTTTTTCTGCTTCCTCCTTTGTTTGAAGTATAGCAAATATGACGAGAAAAATTAGAATATGAACATGAGTGGCAATAGTAGGGTTCTTTTTTCTCTTTTCCTTAAGACGGACATAGGCCAA
>JBBPDI010000002.1:18160075-18176311 GCA_037974545.1 Cucumis variabilis
TTTTTTGGTGGGGATTTCAAAAAAAAAAAAAAAAAAAAAAAAAAAAAAAAACACCCCCACCCTCTCTCTCCCCCGGTTTTTTGGTGTGAACAGCCGCCGCGTTTTTGTATAATTTCTTTCTCTCTTCTTTTTTTTTTTTTAATTTAATTCATCTTTCTCTCTTCTTCTTCTTTCTTCTTGCTCTGTCAAAAAAAATTTTATCTCAGCTCAGCTCCTATACGAGAGGACAGAGAAAGAAAGCAACCATTTCTATTGGATTTTTCTTTTGGTTTTCTTTCTTTCTTTCTTTCTTTTTAATTTTTTTTGTAAATTTGGTTCTGTGAATTATCGATTTAGATTCCATTGTCTTGCAAAAAGAATAAAGAAAAAAAAATGAAATTTTGGGTTTATTTGGAATTAATTGTTACATCACGAGCTTAAGAAGATTCATAGCATGAACAACCTTTGGTCTACACGTGTATACTCTTCCTCTTCTCCTCCTTATTTTTCTTCTTAATTTTACTTTCATTCCTCTTACTTTATCCATAACTATTGATATATATATATACACTTTTATATTTTATATTTATTTTCAAACGGTTCATAAAATATAGTAAAATTTTAATTTATCATTAATAAAACTATATTTTGTAACATGAGTGTCTATCATTAATAGAATCATATTTTCACTTATGGCAAATTAATAGATGATTCATAGAATATAGTAAAATTTTAATTTATCATTGATAAAACTATATTTTGTAATATTAATATTTATCGTTTATAGAATTTAAAAAATTATTGTATTTTGTAAATATTTTCAAATATTGTCATTTACAATAATTCTATATGTTTTTGTCGGCAATTCAATATGTTTAGGGTAATCTTCCTTGTAGTAGTGTAGGTTTCTATATTTTTAAAAGTATTTATTTTAATTTTTGTACTTTTAAAAGTTACTGTGTTTGTTTACGTTGCTTCCTTTCATGCTTGATTTTGGAGGAACTCAAATTTTCACAGATAAACTAAAAATAGAAGAATAGTCATTAAAAATTGTGAACAAAGGATGTGCGAATCAAAATGAATCAAAATTTAAAAGACAATGATTCGTGAATGTTTTAGAAATGGGTCGGATGCCAACTGCTATTTATAGTGAAAAATTCATTAATAATTGCTACACAGAAATTATTAACATTCACTATTGTCTTCACAGTGGTCCAACAATAATTGAATGAATACAGAAGATTTTCAGATGGCCGACAGGACAGGACCTCTATCTTGGCTTTTTCTGAGAATCTTATCCTTCTTTTGAAATAAATTTAAATTTAGTGGGACAGGACCCCCACTAATTAAAGCAAATAATTAAAGAAAGCAATAAAGAAAGTCGTGATATGCCTGCTAGTTGTATTTTTCTTCAAAGGAGACTTGTCAGAGAAGGTAATGACGTCACCCGATTGTCTTCTTCTTGGCACGGAACATAATTCTTGATAGATTAATTTCTTGTCCTGTAGCGCACATGCTCCTAGTGTGGTCTTACTTCGGCTTCCCGCCTGACTGCCACTAGAGCGCCCGTAGGCCCTACTACAAAATTCAAAATTAATTTCTCAAGAATTCTCCTGGAAATAATCCCATCCAAAGTTATTCCTTTACGCCGACTGCGTTGCCTAAGGTTGGTGAGACCTCTTCAGAAGTATATCATCTTCGTCATGGAGTCTTCTCTTTCAAATGTTCTTTTGAATAAAATACTAAGATCAGCGGACTGTTAAACCATTGATAAGATCGGAATACAATGATCTTATCTTAAATAAATGCAAAAATTTAAACAAATTAATTTACATAAATTTACAATATAATTTAATTAAATTAAACACTTGAGAACCACAGATTTGGATTAATATGGTTGAGTATCCAAAAATGGGTCGTTGATATCGTAGTCATCGAAAGGATCGTAATCGGCGACTACATCTTCGTTGTTGACTGAGGCAGGAGAGGTATCTTCTGCCAGAATGGTATCTTCATCGTCGGAAAGATTAACCACGACGTTTGTTGACAACGGAATTAAACTCCTGTTGTGAGCTTGTTCCGGCGAGAGTCAACATGACTGCATTTTTTGTTAAGAGGAAGGCTTCATCTTCTTGCCTGGTCATGTCTTGGAGATGAATATTGGCTTTGAACCAATCTTTCATCTTGTTGACTTCTAGATGGGAGTAATTAAATTTTCCCACCATTTGATTCTGAGTGATTTGCTCAAAGCTTTGAAGTTCCCTGAAGGTCCTAGCTGGAAATTCCAGCAAAAGATCCAGGGTATTTAAAAATACAGAGCGAGTTTGAACGTCTTAGAGAGAAGAGACTAATAGATACTCTATTGGAAGTGATGGTATGAACGTTGAACCTCTACTGGGAAAATTTCCTCAGAGAGTCCAAAATACATCCACCAGTTTTGAAACCAGTTTGGAAAGTGCATTTTGTAAGCTTACTTACATAATGTCACAAACTAATAGTGGTTGTAAGCTTGAAGCCAAAATACTAAATATCATGCTTTGGTATAGTCACAGTAGTTGTATGATGGCGATTTGAAAGGATGAGAAAATTTCTTTCCCACAAACATCCCCTGTTTCCAGTAAGATGGAGTGAAAACACGAAATATCCTCAATTTTGAATAAATGATCTTTGAGGGATCATTTTTATCATGAATATGAGTAATCTCAGTGGATTTGGAATCAACTAAGATATACTCATAGAATGTCCTGGTTTTTGAAAGATCCTCAGGTAAGAAATTAAACTCGTGAGAAAATATTTGATTACAGACTTCTTGGACAGAAGGTCCGTCGAATTCTGCTTCAATGGTTAAATCTACCATTATGGTTTTGATGAAATAACCTTGAATTGGGGGTCTGGCTGAAAGACTTTTGGCCTGACCACTTGAGAAAACGAGGAATGATTCTTCGGAATAGGAGATCTTGAAGAAGAGGCTACTAGAGCAGCAGGTCGTTTATTTGAACTAGAAACACCCAGAGGGCGTAATAGAGTGGTTGAAGGAAAAGGAAGACCAGAAGGGTCTGCTTGAATAGTCAAGGCTCTAGGAGCAGAACCTTGTCGGTGCCTGGTTACTTGCTGGAATTGCAAATCCATGACATATTGTTCTGCACTCATGGCGGAAGGTGCAGATGATTGAAAAAAGGGATTTTTTTTCCCTTTGAGAAAGAGTAGTTCCTGAAGAGGAAACTACTGATTGAGGTGGTCTCTGTGGACTATTTGATTGCGGCAGTTGCTGCGGTGTTTTTGGCCGTTGTTGGCCAGGAGGCGGTTCTATCTTGGAGAGAATTTGAGGCTGAGAGAGGTCTTCAAGAGATGTTCTCTTGAGAGGTAATCAGCTAAGGAATTCTCACTGCCTTTTATAGGCTCGATTTTGAAATCAAAGCAGAATAAGATTGTCTGCCACCTTGTAAAGATTTGCTTTGAGACGAGATTTTTTACATCTTTTTCAAAGATAAATTTGCTCGCTTTTGAGTCAGTTCGGATGAGGAATTCTTTGTTGATAAGATCCTCCTGGAACTTTTGGACGGAGAGTACTATTGCCAGTACTTCTTTTTAGACGGTGGAATAGTTTTTATGTGTACTATTCCAGATACCCAAATGATAACAGACAATTAAGACTTTGTCGTTAAGATTCTGTTTAAAGATGTCGTCGTGACCGATTTCAGAGGCATCAGTATCAATAATGAGTTTGGCCTGTTTGTCCACAAAGGATAAGCATGAGATGCTTTTGGCCAGAGTTTTGACTGATTGGACTGCTCGTGTATGCTCGTTCGTCCATGGCTTTGGATTCTTTTTTTAGTCTATCAAACAATGGCAGACAAATTGAGTGGAGATCTCAGATGAAATCGCCTATATAGTTGACACAGCCAAGAAATCTCTGTAGTTGATTTTTGTCTTGTATTACATCTGGAAATTTGTCCACAAATTCCAGAGACCATTGGATTGGCTTGATTATTCCTTGATTAATTTCATAACCAAGAAATCTGATTTTTGTTTGGAACAACTTGATCTTTGGTTGGGATACCACAAGACCGTTGGATTTGATCACATTAAAAAACATTGATCAATATTTCAAGCATCTACAAGTTTCTTATCCGAAGAATGCTTGTAGATGCTTGAAATATTGATCAACTGTGCTTGAGAATACCAAGACGTCATCAATATAGACTATTGTGAACTCTTGATGTTGGTTGAAGATGTCATTCATGATTTTCTGGAATTCAGATGGAGCATTCTTCAGTCCGAATGGCATGACATTCCATTGAAATTGTCCAAATGGAACATTGAAGGCCGTTTTATAGCGGTCATTTGGATGTATTTGAATTTGCCAAAATCTAAATTTCATGTCAAACTTTGAGAAGACTTTTGCTAGAGTAATTCTCTTAAGCAAGTCTTGGCGATTAGGAATTGGATACCTAATCCATTTGAGTACCTTGTTGAGGGGCTTGCAATTGATAACAAGCCTTGGGACACCTCATTCCTTTTCGCCCTGGTTATTGACATAAAAGGTCGCACATGACCATGGACTTTTGGATGGACTGATAAGCCCTTTTTTTAGAAGATTTGAAATCTAGTCAGTACAGACTTTGACTAGATCTTTGTTCATTTGTATGGGTCTGGCCTTTGTAGGAATTTGGGCCTCTTTGAAATTATCTTCATATGGTAGAGTTATTATATGCTTTTTCCGATCCCAAAAGGCATTTGGGAGATTTGAACAAACTTCCTTTTCAAGCTGCTTTTGGAAGTTCTGGATTTTTTGTTGAACTGATGGCTTGGTAATTTCGGAAGCCACCCTGTAAGTTTTGATTTCGTCTTGAAGGAATTCAATCTGTTTTTCTTTCCTGGCAATACGATTTATGAATTGACGAACTTCTTCTTCAATATTTGAAATGTACTTAGGAGTTACTGGATGAGTGAACTCGAAAGTAATCTCTTTGTTGAATTTCTTTGAAACTATACCCTTGTCATAGACATGAAAAGGATATAATTGAGTTAGGAATGGTGTTCCTAAAATGATTCCTTCATTAAGGGTTTTGACCAAAATGAAAGTGTTGACTAGGCACACATCTCCTTTGCAAATGTGAACCTTCGATAGCTTGAACTGGATGTTGAGGGGATTTCCGCTGGCTCCAGTTAAGGATTCTTTTGTTTTTTCAAAATACTTTGAGGGAAAAAGTCCTTCTTGAATAACATTCTGGTTTGCCCCTTAATCGATGAGCGTCAGAGCTTCTAAATGGAAGTCTTTTATTTTAAAGACTATTTTTTACATCCATTTTTGATTCTGGACTTTACTGATATAATTGATGTTGCCTGTTTTAGGCTCTTCAATTATCAGTGCTTTTCTTGTAGGAAACTTCTCAGGAATGGTTGATGAAGTTCCTAGTTCTTCATTCGAAGATTGCCTTTCTTGAAGTACCTGGAAGGCTTGTTCAAGAAATATAAGGTGTTGCCTGTTTTCTGCAACTTATCCTTTAAGAGTTTTGACTTCATGATAAAGGTCTTCAACTTGAATGGACTTCTTAGAATCGCCTTTGATTCAATTCAAGATGTCTTGAAACGAATACATGATTGGACTTTGAATCGTCTTTTGAGGGTTTTGCTCCTCTAGACTTTGCCTGAGCTTCTGAAGGCATGTTCTTTTTGCTTCTTAATCAGGAATTTACTCTATAAGATCAAAAAGAGTCTTTTGATCCTTTGTGATGACATTTATATGACCTGAGCATTTACCAGCACATTTGCCTGTGCAGGGGATTGCTCATTCGTCATCGCTTGAATTGCTTTGAGAGAGAAAGGCCTCTTCGCTAGAAGATCCCTCTTCTTGAAGAATATTGATGCCTTATTCTTCTGATAAAGAGTCTGTTTGAGAAGAAGTATCGTCTTCTGACCTAATGGCATAAAGAAGAGATTGTCTTGTTTCTTCATCCATTGTCAGAGCATTGATTTTGTCTTTTAAAGGACAACGATTGGCATAATGGCCCTTTTGATTACATTTGAAACAAACTGTATTGGTCCTTGAAGAGTAACGTTTCTTGCTTTTACCCTTGTTATAATGCTTCTTTTTTCTTCGAGGAAGCTCTTGGTCTTTAGCTTTGTTTCGGCTAAAGCGTCATCTGGAAGAAAATTTTTTCTTTTTCTTCTTTTTTTCATTCGGTCCTTAGCTAAGGTCATATTGTTTATAAAAGGTGCCTAATTCCTTTCTGTAGTCTGAATCTTTAATCACCTTTGTAGTATGCTTATTCTCTGTGCAGAGATTAATGCATAAGGCTTGAATAGTAGCTGAGATATCACCATAGTTTAATTCAGCCCAATCGATTTGTTTGGTAACTGAATTAGTTGCCACTGTTTGATAGAACTTTTGAGAAATGTAGTCGGAAGTCCTTCGACAAATTTTTGTTTCCAGATGTCGGCTCCGCAGGTTGTTAAGGTATATAGACGTGCCATGAAGGTATCTTTATACCATTTATATCGGCTCATCTTGTGACATCGTAATCCAATGAGGGATTCTGTCGCAAGATTGAAATGGATTTGAGTGCTACCAATGAAATGTTTTGTCATTGTGTAGACTAATTGGTTGACTGCATCTGATTCTTCAACTTGGACGGGTGCTGGAACATTTTTCGTTTTGACAACTATTTTTGTAGCAGTCATTATTTTGTATCTATCTTGCTCTGTCAGTTGATTGTGCCACCAGCTTCTTAAGTTTTTAGTGAAACCCAAAACGAGAATCTGGACTGTTTCAGGGATTGTTTTCCTGGAGCTATAGGCTGAAGCAGCTAGTAACATTTCCTGAAACGTATTCATGATTTGAGCTTTAGAATATCCGTCGATATTATAAGTGACTAGAGACATACCATCGTGGTATGTTTTTCATGATGAAGATCATCCCATCCTAGATCAAAGGGCGATGGTAGAGGATAATGATTCTTCATATCCACCAACTGAGCTACTAGAAGAATTTTCGAAGTAGATGCTTGTGAGGAATCCTTTTTGATCATGTTGATTCCTTTGGGATTCTCAACTGTACTTGTTGAGATCTTTTGATTTTCTACCGCGGCTGCTGACCTTTTTAGGTCAATAACGGCTAGGCGTCTGTTGATTTTAGCTAAGTAATCTGAAGTATCTTCTTTGAGTTTGTTGATATTAAAGCTGTTAAGCTGAAAGATAGGTTGATTCGGATCAATTGGAGGAATTCTCAGGGTGCTTGCTCTTCGTAGGAGGACCTGGATTCTCTATTCTTTCTACAACTTTGGAAACCGTGGAAAGAACCTTGTTGGTATAATTAAGTTGATGTTGGATGTTCTTTATTTCACGAACTCCAACCTTTTGAACCTTATCTTCATTAATGGTCTTATAAGGAGATGAGACCATTTTAACTGTCGGTATTGCAGGATGAGGGAAATAGGCTTCTTCCTCTGGTGGATAATTAGAAGCTATTTCTTTACTGCTTGTAGTTATCCAGATAACTGGTTTTTTTATCATGGCGATAAGCCTTTTGTGCTGTTCGCTCCATTCCTTGAGGAAAGCTTCATTGCGAGCTCTTTCATTTTTCTTCAGACCCGCAATAAAGTCTGGATATGGGAGAAAAGGTTTTCTAGTCTCCGCTGGAGCAGCAATCCACATATCAATGTACTTGTTGTAATGTTCTCTGTAACGTTATTTATCATCAGATATAACATTAATTTGATTTTAGACTGGTTCTGATCTCCTTTCCATATCAGATTGGGTAGGAGAAAGAGATTCATCCTTTTCATAATGAACATTGGGGATTGATTGAGAAAAATCCACCGATGCTCTAATTGATTCAGATCTTTTGAGAATATCTGTGTAAGAGCTTTCTGCTCTAATTGAAGATGTACTAGGACGATTGCTCATTATCTCACTTATTCTTGGATAAGAGCTGCTTGTATTGAATTGCACTTCGACATTTCCATCAGGAAATTCTGTGATTGAGGCTTCTGTACTGCTTCTCTTAATAGGAGCAGTTTCTCCTTGTAATCTCCAAATGAGATTCTTGGTTAAGTCATCCCAATTGAGATTTCTTGGAATAGTCATAGAAGACTTTCCTATATTGACTTCCATTAACATGGTATATCCATTTGGAGAGATTCCCAGGGCTTTTGGAGATAGATTTGTGTGCATCAACTTGAAATAGATGCGATATAAGACTGCAAAAGGAAGTGATCCTTCTTTCAGTTCAAGGCCTTGAGAATGAACATCTAGACTTATGGTGTCCATGATGTTTTTGTCTTGAAGGAAAATGGTAAGACCAAGCTTGCAGTTGAAGTAGACTGATCCTTGTTCTAAATTTGATTGTACAATCCCTAAAAGAGAGGGAGTGAAACGGAGATGCCTCTTGTCTCTTAGAGCAAGGTAGACGGGAACATCTAATCCTTCTTTAGAGCAATTTGAATGCATCCGATGTGGAGGTATTTGAATTTGTCTCTTGCTCTGAAGAGAGTTTCTTCTGGCAAAAGTTTGATAGTAGTGAACCCATCTTTCATTGCTACATTTTCTTCAGTGATGACTATTACATTTTGCTGAGAAAAATTGAAGGTATTAATTTTATCTACCTGACCTGGATCTATTTTGGGAATAGACCCGTTTTTTAGTTTGTTTTCAACTTGAGCCAGATGGGCTTCAGCTAAGTTATGATTAGCAATAGTTCTTGAGAGATCATCATTTGATATTGTTGATTTTGAAGAAGAAGAAGAGGTTGTGTCTATGATTGCTGGGGAGTGAGGGGAGAGTTTAGAGATCATAAGAGGGAGAAAGAGAATCCATCAGATTATTGATGATGAACTTTGATCCTCTGTGATGCTATTTTCTTTTATGAAAACAGATTTATGCTTAAATAATAATAAGATCTTTGATCAATCAATGAACTCTAAACTTGAATATCCTCATAGTTATATCATGATTGTTAAAAGAATTTGTTCATATCTTGAAGGTTCACCACTCCTTTATCAAGATTTCCAGAACTTAATCTTTTAAGTTTTATGTTTCAAACCACTGAATAAACTAAGTCGATGAAAGATACTCAATCTTATTATCCTTTAAACTAAATCAGAAATCATAAGAGAAAGTAGTTACCACAAAGAGATCTTAGAACATTATCCTTTCTCCTTCGGATGCAGAAGAGAGTTTACTCCATAGAGAGAGAAAGAAGAGAGAAATAAAATGAACAACTAAGGCTCTGATACCATTGAATCTTCCTTAAAATTTGGAAGACAGTGTTTGTTTATATTTATATTTTTTAGTATAATAATTGAAGTTGGGCGATTTGAACCTCCCACATTAAAATAAAAGTTCATATCATTTATTATTGAGCCAAGCTCGATTTAGTAAAAACATTTTTTTTGTTTTTTCTTGTTATGCTTTCATATTTTAAAATCAAGATATGTGAGTAAAGTTATGTTTAAATAAAAATAGGAAGAAGAAACAAAAATATGCGTTGTTTTGAAATTAAATCTTGTAGAAGAAGCAAGATGTCAAAACACACTTCTTTTACTCGATCAATTTAAAATATATTATGTCTAAAAAAGTCAACAGTTTGATTATTCCACTCATCCATGTTTGTTGAACTAAAAAATATGTACAATTATATATAATATTTATAAAATGATAAATGTAGAAAAATAAAATATAAACCTTAAATAAAAATTTAAAAAAATATTTAAGAAAACGATTGAGACTCAAAGTTGAGTTATGAAAATCCGGAGTTAATATGTTTAATGGACAAAATTGTAAGATGAAATTCACAAATATGTAAACTTCGATTGTAAACATGATTAAAGTTGAGTTTATTTAACAACAACTCAAGAAGTTGGTTGGTCATACGACATCTCCCTAAAACCAATATATTCATACTCAAATGGAAAAAAATTTATTTTTAAATTTTAACAAAATTTATAGCCATAACGACCATTTGTTTTCATGATTGATAATTATATTACTAAATATGTATTGAATAACCATTCAAATTGTGATCACAACAATCAATGACTAATAAAATATATCTCACATGTCTCTTCGGCATGACCACTTAATTGTGACTCAGTACAAGTCATATGAGTCAAGTTGTCAACTCAAATTAGGCATCTAATACAAGTGTATGTGCGTACGTCCGTGTAAACGTGTTTCTAACTATACATTAATTAAAAGAAATTTTTCAGTACTAAATATGTATGGATCATAATCATTAGAGCATCTAAAAGCTTGACAACTCTTATAGATTAGTCGTTGCACTGCATTTATGTTTGACTCAATCTTACACACAACCTCTATGTTAAAAACTCATATTCGACTACGTAATCTTAATTTTTCTTAAACCTCCTCTAGCTCATTTTACACTTGCTACAAACAAAGCATGGTATCACATCCATACATTTTAACTTCACAATAAAAATAAAATCTATAAATAATTTATATATATATATTAAGTGATGTGATTGGGAATAGATATCTAAAATGAATTATTATTAATCAATTTAATTACATTAGTAGTTGTCAATTTTGGTAAAGTTTTTGAATTGTGAAAAGTCGGGAGTGCCCCTCCCATGTGATGTTGTTTGTTTGTGTGGATAATGTAGTATTGTTGCCACTTGCCTTTGTTTCTATTTGCCTTTTAACTCCTTTGATTCCACACGACTTCCACGTGGCATATCTTAACTCTAAAATAATTATTTATCTCATAGTTGAAAAAAAATCATTATTATCTTAATATAATATTAGTCAAAACGTAATTTACTATTAAACAGAGTCGATTAATCAAAATTGATTGAAGTGAGAGTGGTAGGTCAAAGATAAGGAGAGATTTTTGTCGATATCGATCGGTTTGAAAAAATTCTAACTAACAACATTATAAAAAAAATTTAAAGGCTTAAACTAGCATAGGTTGATCGATCGATCAGTTGAATAATGATCGGTTTATACTCTTTCATGGTTAGAGTCGATTTGAATGTTTACTAAATCGACCATAGTTGGTTCAGTGACGATTTAGCTGGAAGACCATCATAAACTATTATTTGGGCTCTCTACTTTTAGTTTTGATTTTATTTTATATGTTAATGTAACATTTTCTTATTGTCACGTACATTTGAAACTTATTCAATTTTTATCTTTATATTTTCAATAAATTTCAAACGTGGTCCAATTTTATTTTTATATATAAAAATAATAATTAAAAATTGATAAAATAAGAAATAAAATATATTCATATATTAAATTTTAAATACTAAATTGTCACAAATTCCAAACACAAACTAATTAGTTGTTATCTCTAAGACAATATTAATACAACATTCGTAGGATAGAATTTAACGTTCTTATCATGCTTGCCAATTAAGTTTAATTTAGATAGTAAATGTGTTAATTTAGTAAACAATTTTTCTTTGGATTTTAATAAAAAAAAAAAAGGAATGAAAAACAAGGAACTAATATGTATATATATATATATATATATATATATATTACTAGATATATCCAAAGAGGAGTTTTGATTTTAATGGTATATTTGAACTTCTACAATATTGTAACTATCTTTCTATCTTCCATATTACGATTTAAAATTAAAATATATAAAAAGGTGAAGAAAGTATGGGTTTGGTTTTGCAAAGAAGTGATGATTAATTGAAAAAGAGAATAAAGGGATTGGAATTTGTGTTGATAGTTTTGAGTAGAGAAAAATTGAAAGAGTTGGTAGGGGTTGGACCAAAATACAAAGAGGCGAAGTTGTTATTATGAAGGAAAAAAATGGTCAATTAGGAGTGTGAGTCTAATGAGGAACTGTCGGGGATCGTAAAAGCATAGACTCAAACCTAACCTCTTCTTATTTCACCACGTGACAATTCACAATAAATAAACTACATATAATACTTTCTTTTATTATTACTATTTGTCCTTTTTTTTCTCCTAATTAATAATTTTGTTCATTATTCTTTTTTCAAAAGATTAAAAAAAAAAAAAACTTTAGGTTTGATATATGTTAGATTATTAGTATATGCAATTTTTCAAGGAAAATCTTCATTTGAAATCTAAATTGATTCACCTCTTAAATTTTTTCACCTTAAGTCTAATACAACGTTTATCCAAATATAGTATAATAGAAGCTAGAAATTGGTATACTTATGAATGTTCAGAATTTAAATTGATATGACTATTTTTTTTACTATGTTACATGAGTTTCATCTCGAACTCAATTGAAAATGAGAAGTATAGTTTATCTATTTTAGAGGGAGTGTGAGATCTCTAGATTTTTTTTCCAATGTGATATCTTTAACATGTTCTTAGAAATGATATCTCTTTTGGGTTCGTTGTTCTCGATCAAATCACAATTTTTTTATTTGACTGAATACCTATTTGGGTTTTTTATGAGCTTTAGTACCACGTTAGAGCCCATCTATTTTATAAAGAGTGTGAGAACTCCACTCGCCACTCTTAATTTATAGTTTAAATTAATATAATTATTAATTGAGATAGTTGCAAATATAACAATTAAATTCAAAATAATTAAATATACAACATTTTATAAAATTTACAAATATAGCAAAATCTGTCAAAGTTTATCAATGATAGCAGTCTATCACTGATAAACCATAAGAGTCTATTAGCGATAGAAGCCTATCATTGATATATTCGGCTATATTTGCAACTTTTTAAAAATATTGCTATATATTCAATTATTATTTCTAAAATTACCACTAATTGTAATTAACCTTATTGGATTGATACAAACTCAAAGTTTAAAGATATAATTGGTGGTCATTATTTATCTAATAAAAAAACAACACGTGTGAAATAGATTTTTTTTTATTGAAATAAAACCTTAAAAATATTAAAGAAGCAAACAAAGTTTTGAATAGGTTAAAACGTTTGATATGCTATTTAAGAATTTGACTTATTATTATTTTTTGTTTATTAAGAAGTGGTCAGTATTGAGTTAAAAAAATATTTTTTAAAAATAGATTTAATTTAAAATTTTTATCATAAAAAATTGTTAAATACACAGTAATTGTCAAAAAACTCTATTTTAAATTAAAACAATATATATTTTAAATTAAATACATCCTATATCATTCAAAAAAATAAAATGTATGGATGGATAAACAAGTAAAAACAAGTCAAATTGAAGCATATATCCCCTGCCACTTATGTCTCATGTGATTTTATTTGATATGACCAATAAAGTTATTTTGATACTCCAAATTTATCTATAACTTAGGGTTGAATTTTTTTTAAGGTTAAAATTATTCGACAGGTATTTAAATTTTGACCTTTAAATAGTTTAAATCTAATTTTGGTCTCTAAAGATATGTTTTAGTCTTTTAACTTTTTAAAAGTGTATATTTTAATCTCGTTAACTATTTAACGAAATTACGAGGTGACTTTTTTATTTAGGTGACTAGTTTATCAAATAAGATAACCACTTTTAATAATTTAAGGTATTAATTTTTAATCAAATGCTATATGATAAATTGATGTTTTATAGAAAACTAAAAAAAGTAATTATCTTCAAAATTTTGATCGTTACCAATTAGACATTGTTATTCTACTTTACTTTCTCAACTTATTTTACTTTCACGTACAAAATTTTATAGTTTCTTAAGTTTGGAATATTTGGTGATTATGTGTTTTTTTTTTTTTATCTTTCTGCGTGGTACTTATTTTTATTTATTTAGTTTATTTTATCTTATGATAGATACGGACAACTAATATACCAATTTTATTTTGTTTTATTATATTCAATGTTGTTCTTTTTAATTTGCTTCAAGATTTCAATTTGAAAGAAAAGGAAAAAAAAGGTAAAGAGCAGTGAGTCCAAGGGAAAGTGAGAGTTCAAATTTTGAAGGAAAAAAGTAACAAGATTAGTTTTTGATTTGGATTTATTTCATTTAATTATTGATTATGTTTCTTGATTGGCATAAAAAGTATATAAAATAATCAACAATATTTCTTAGTTATTTATCAATTTAATTAATATAATGAATAATATAGAGCTTAATCATCGAAGTTATATCATTATTCAATTAAAGAGATAACAGTAAGCAATTTTTAAGAATTTGAAGACTAAAATAGATGTTTTTAAAAATTTAAAAACTCAAATAAGAAAAGATACAAAGTTTAGAGATCAACATAAAATTTTAATCTAAATAAAATATACTTTCGAACTTTACTAAGTTGCATTTACGCTATTGACCAATTATCATTATAATATGGTACTTTGTATTCTCTAAACTGCTCTTTGCCCTAAACCCTCTTTTTAGACCATGAAACCGAAACCTCTTTTCTTTTTTTTTTTTGGTACTTTTCCATTTGTTTTACCCAAATATATTATAATTATGCAATTTAATGTTTTTCCAAACCATTGTTAAAATTTTAATAGCCACCTGGGTTTGACGTCACACGTACTACCCTAAAGAATATTTTGAATTTGTTTGAAGGCTAAAAAATATTAATGTAACATCATAAGGAAAGAAAAGTTGGAAATATTATACACAAGGTATCTATTTTTTATATTGAAAAGAAACTACAACTTTAACCAAATTGCAATAATATATTTTCACCTGAGCTTATCTTGTATCTTGTATTAGTATTTTCTATAAACTAATTTTTACTGACGTTTACTAAATAATAACAATAAGTTTGTTGTAACAATATATATATATATATATATATATATATATATATATATGAATATGTTCTCAAATTTTTTAGTACAATGGTAATATACAACCAAAAACAAGAAAAGTTCTTCCTTGACAAAGATAAAAGAACAAACAAGTTTGTTCAATGAATTTGAAAGTATAAAAGTATAAAGACTCAAATGATACTTAGAATTTATAATAGCAACTAAAAAATTTACATGTGAATCACGTGCTTCAATGCAAAGATAACTTTTATGCTGTTCACCTTAGTTTGTTTGTTTTTCCTTATAAAAGAGGGATAATCCTCAAGTCAAAAATTTAATTTGTAATTTTTTAGACAATCCTTCAAAACTTGAATAAGAAATTAAAGCACCTCATTTTCCAACTAAACTTTTTTTACAAAATATAATATTTGTATTAACAAACAAAAAAAAAAAAAACCCACCAACCCTTATTGTTACAGCAAGAATCCAACTCATGATTGGCCAATGATTGGCTCATAATTAATTTTGAAGCAATAACTAAACTCATACATTATTTTGCAGCTCCTTCGAATTGATCTCGCAGCTGCTCATATTTTTTGAGCTCAGCCATTGACAACGAGGGAGAGAGTTCTTTTAAAACCTGAGAATAAACAGAAAACAGTCATAAAAAGCACTCATTATGTATAGAAATAGAATTTCACATGCCAAAAAGATTCATATGAAAAATGAGAACTTTGGCCTATGAGAACTTACACGCATTTCCACTAATCTCATAGAATAACTCACTTGATCTTAAACATTTTGGATATTAAATCATAGATAGGTGACTGTCATGAGTTCGTGACCTCTTTTTAGCCATTTATCAAGGAGATGTTTTCTTATTTACTAGGTGGTTATCCTAAACCTATGTTTTAATAATCTATTCTTAACTTAGGCTTCTCAAATCCATAAACCATACATCTAAACATTTTCAACCTTGACAAAATGAAGAAAATCACAGCTAATTACTCAAGTCAAGAAATGGACATTGGACCTTCGCAGACTTGACTAGACAGCCATAAATCTTTACCATGCCCCTAACCCTCACTTCTCCTCGGGGGCAATTCATTCTTTGAACACACGAGGGAAGTTTAAGCAAATATCAATTAGAAACTTTCCCACTAAAATTGGTATTTGAAGATACAAGCTTCTTGATCCTTTCAAGGAATTGTTATCCACCTTCTTCCTCTGAACACTTTAAGAGTGGATATAAGAGATTGAAGGTCTTTTTGCAAGGTGCATTTTCGTTTCCTTTTCCTTCTTTTTTATAAAAAGTATAAAAAGTAAAATAAATAAATAAATAAACACAGAAACAAGACAAATATTATTAAATAAAAAAAATGGGAACACAGCCTAAAGGTCATCCGACTAAGGGGTGAGGGGTCCGTAAGCCTAAACCGAGGGTTTCACAAAGAATAATCATATGGGTGCATTTTCTTGCCATTTGGAATAGAATGAATAATCATACTTCAGCAACGTTTTGAGGACCATAAATAGATATTTGTAAAAAGCATGTGTTTTAGATATTGGTATAATTTCTGCTTCCTCAAATTTCT
>JBBPDI010000002.1:18209768-18221604 GCA_037974545.1 Cucumis variabilis
AGCAGACTTTGACAGGGAAAACGAGTTGAGTTTACTATTAAGTGATTCAGTTGCTCCAATTGACAAAATAGTTGCTGATGTTGCTGCCATATTCGACTCTGTTAAAGAAAGAGGCTAGGAAGCGTCAAAATTGCTAGATTCTGATGAATAACACATATAATCTAGTAAGTAAAGTTATATTTTCATAAAAGTAATCAAAAGACTAGATAGTTCAACTCTAGTAAGAAAACCAAGACGACTGCTCCAATTTCAACAAGTGTGTTCCATAAAGATGAATAAGATATTCAGATGATTCCTTCAGAACAACAAAAGTCTTATCGAAACACAAACCATCGTACATAAACAACATAAATGAAAAGTTCCAATTCTTGAAATTACAAATTTCAAACATTACCCAGATCCTACAATAAAAGTCACAGCAACCTGATAGGTGTTAAAATTTACCAAAAACTGAAAAGAAGGCAACGATAGACCAGTGAGGATGGAAGAAGATACAGTTTCCAAACACAACCAGCTATCCAGATTATTCATGATCTGGTATTAGAAAATATATTGCAACTTGTAACCTCACAAGTTTATGAACAAAGTAAAAATTAAAGGAAAAAATTTATCAAGTTATATTAGGACTTTATACTACTCATGTAATTCATCAGTTTTCTTCTTTTAGCTATAAAAGACACAAATTAAGAAGAAAAAAAAACGACTTGATTGTCCATGCTTTTTTGTTCTGAAAGGAACATCAACAAATATCTATCCCCAGAAACTAAAAAGCACAAGAAAATGGTAGTAAAAGTAAAATCAACTTTCTTTGTTCTCTTTTTCCTTTATTAATTTCCTTCTCATTGACAATCTTAAACTGGTCAAATTATTGAAAACGAAAAAACAAGAAACATAACAATGTGGAAAGGCAGTCGAATGGTCTCCCAGAATGTATTTCTATGTTAGCTTTTGTTTGTCTGTCCCAGCAAAGCATTACTTAGAGGAAATTAGAAAGAAAAAAAAAAACATTACAACAAAAAATAAAAATAAAAAACCCACGCATTACAACAAAAAAATTACAAAACAACAAAGAAACCCACCTATGTGAATTTGACGGTGGTGAAACCAAACTATGCGAATCTGAGAGAGGATGAACGGATAAGGTTCTCGCCGGCCGTCGACGGCAAGATGCGAAAGACTGAGAGTTCGTGACTCGTGACGAGCGTGAGGAGCTAACCGCAAGCAAAGGAAAAGGAAGGAGAGGTTGTGAGGCGTGAGAGGCGAGAAGGAAACCTCTTCCGGTTGGGATTGAATGAATAAGAAGAGAAATGACAGAGGGAACCCTAAGGCTAAAAAGACAAATGGGCTGGGCTAGAATTTTTGGGTCGGTTCGGTTCAACCAAAAATTTCCCTTAAACCCAAGACCGAACAGATCTACTTGGGTTCACTAAAAGAAAAGCGAAACCAATCCATTTTAAGTTTGAACCAACCCAAACCAGGTTAGTTGGGTTGGGTTACTCGGTTTTTTTGAAAGCCCTTACTAAATAGGAAATAAGATCTTGAGCAAGTCTGCTGATACACATGACACATTGCTATTCATCGATTAGCCTAACTCAGTTCTTTTCAAACATCAATCCAGTATAGTTTACACATACAATTTAAAAGCCACATAGAAAATATTTTATGCAACTTCCACTACGCCCAATTAAAAATTGATCCTTTTTTTTTTTTTTTTTTGTGAGTGTAAAGGAAGAAGAGTATGAAACTTAGATTCAGCAAAGTATTGCTCTGTTATTATTTTTTATTTTTTTATACATTGCTATATTGTTATTTGATTAATGTTGAGTTGTCTCAATTTGAGTAAAGGTGTAATATATTGAATTAGGGGCAGTTAATATGGTAGCAAATTATATAATTAAAACATCATTAATATTTTTTTAGTGATTTTTTTTTTGTAATATTTAAGAGTTTAATTACTAGAAAGAAAGTAACCTGAAAAAAATAGAATCACACTAATTCCTCTAATTATTTTTTTAATATATTTAAGTGGAGACATATTAACTTATGTTTTTAGGTCAATTGGTGATTTAAGATAATATTATAATTGGTCCAAAGATCAATTGTCCATTTAACATACAACACATCTAAAAATATTCAATCACAAACTCAACGTGATAAACTATTTTTTATATACATGGTTTTTTTGTAATTGAAAATTTTAGTACGATACCCTTCCTATAACAAAACTTCATCCATATAATCCTGTGGAAATTTTTGGGAATTAAAATCCTTAACTCCTAGCTTTAATTTGTTTAGTTCATCTTCAAAAATAAGAAGAGAATTGAATTCCTAATCGAAACCCAGATTGAAAATCAACCAATATATAATTAATGTAATTTAGATGCATTTTGGTCCACAAATTTACAAAAAGTAAAGGGCGGAATTAGTGGGTGAGATTTATCAGTTTGGTTTTCCTAATTTATTTGAAGTTTATGGACAGACAAAAAGACAGAACCCTAACCTTCAACAAATAGAGAGCAAATATATATCTTATAAACTTTGGTTTATGTTTTGCTTTTGTTTTCTTCTACGTTTAAATCATGTCCCCTTATTACTGCATCTTGCTGATCACACGTGGTGTGTTTGTTAGCAAATTTTTGGATTATGTATAATGTGACAAATAACTCCATCAATTAATAAATGTTGTCGGATTAGTTAAGTATTCATAGTCGAGTAATATCTAGACGCAAATTATACATTCTCTTCAATTATAAAAGGAAAAAATAATCTATATACTATATATTATACTAAAAAAAAAAAAAGAAAAGTTGGAGAATTTTTATATCGATGGACGCCACTCGTTTGGTGTAAGTGGTTACTCATTAGGTTTTTCAATCTTTTGGACATGACTCTTTAAATTTAAGTTCATGTCAACATAGCATTAATCTAAGTGTAGTTGGTGTTGCATTTGGAATCTTTGCATTCATTGCTAACTTTACAAAAAAAATCTTAGAAATCGATTTCATGATATCATGTATATTTATAAAGTATAGCGTAGTAGAAGTTATTTCGGTACACTTTATAAGCACATTTTATCATTAAAAATAAAATTATAAATTATAAAATTCTTAAACAAGTGAGATGCATGTGAAGCTTCATTAGTATATTTAAAATAAGATGAGAATTTTTTTATGTCGCAACTTAATGATTGAATACTTAGGTGGACGACATAATTAAAGATGGACGTAGCCTAAAATGCACTCAAATTTTTTCCATTGGAATATAATCTTGTAATTACAAACATATCAACTTAGCTTGTATGGTAATTATTTTTAACCATCTCCGATTTAATATTGAATGTTCTCGTTTAAAGTTTTTAGTTAATTCAAATTTTAGAGCTAGCAAACATCAACAACTAAATTTACAAATTAATCTTTTGATTGGAATGGTTGTATTACTAGATATTGTTACGATTTTGAAAGAAAAAGTAGAAAATATTTTAATTGAATCGAAACATCAAAATGAATTGTTAATTGAGTTGATATTAGTTGTTATTATATATGCAAGAGTTTTGTCGTATATGGACAACTTAGACTTGTTTTATCAAAATTAGTCGTTTGCATATTTTTGATAAAACAATAGCTATAAAGACTATAATAGCACATGTGAAAACTTAATTACTACTGCCTTAAGAATTATTGGTATTGTGTTGTATTGCATCTATTGGATATGTTTTAGACGTTGTAGCATCAAGGAAAAGGTGCAAAAGATCTAGGAAAACGAGCGATAACGTACCTTTTTTTTTTTTTTCTTACAAGAGTAGGGGTGGAAAAGATGTCTTGATTAATTACCCTATCATCACACATTTTTTAGTTTACCAGTTCAACACATTTGATATTTTAACTACTTCCATATGATCATCTACCTATCTTTGAACTTTTAATAATCTCATCTACTTTAATTTAGTTATTTTTTGTAAATTTTTTTCATATCAATATAGATTATATATACATTTTGTAATTATTTGCATCTAGAGTAATGATGTGTAATACGTCTATAAGTGTTAGCACAATTTCTTCCAATAACATATATAATAAAACAATATATAGCACATTAGTGATGGAAATTAATGAGATTTATTCAAAGAGTCACATAAATGTCAATACCGATCATCGAGGCTACATAATTAACATGTAATTAAAAAAAACATATTGGTAATACAATTAATAAGTATTCATATATATCTAAGAACAACTTGACACAATGCTTTAAGCAAATAGTATAGGCTAAAAAAATACATGAAAGTATAATAATTTAGGTTTCGTTTAATAATCATCTACGAATTTGAACTCCTCATACTTTCTAAAGCTTAATAAATATATACAGGAAAGAAATTAAAGTGTTTCTTACAAATAAAAACCATGTTTTAGAAAAGTTTTAGAAAATTGAAAAGAAAAGGAAGTATGGATTTAAGAATCATAAACATAATAAAAATTGAAATTATTTATATATATATAAAAAATTGACTTTAGTTTTTATTTTAGTTTTATAATGATCTAGTTTCAACCTGCACAAAATCGTTGTTATTATACCATTTAGTCTGGATAAAATTTAACGAATAATAATTTAGTTATATTACTTAGAATTTACAGCAATTTAATCTCCAAATATATCAGGTTAAGTTCATGATATTTCTTACAATATAATTCTACTAGTAAAGTTTTTCATAAAAGAAAAAATCATTTTTAGTAGACATTTAAAAGTATTATTAAATTTACAATTAAATATAATACAAGAGTGTTTCACATTTAAAATAAAAAATGTAAAAGTAGGATGAGACATAATGAGATGGGACTAAATTAAATAAAAATACAACTAAGTATGAGCAAGTTTCAAATGATAAGATGAAATGAAGTGATATAATACTTTAAAGTAAAAGTAGAGTTTGTAGCTTTAGAGGTATTGTTCTCAAAAGGAAGAATGGTGTTTTAATGATTGCTATTGGAAAATTGTGAGTAGCCTTTGGGATCCTCTCATTTTAATGGCATAATTTGGCTCAAAATAATGCCACCAAAAAGTGTGTCTAACCCCTCCT
Organism: Cucumis variabilis; assembly: GCA_037974545.1. Taxonomy (NCBI): domain Eukaryota; kingdom Viridiplantae; phylum Streptophyta; class Magnoliopsida; order Cucurbitales; family Cucurbitaceae; genus Cucumis; species Cucumis variabilis. The sequence continues at coordinate 18,214,843 of JBBPDI010000002.1, forward strand.
TTTTCTTTTCCATGTTTTATTTTTTTGATTCCACAACCACCCAATAGTTTTAGTAGGGATTTGAGTTCCTCTTCAACTTTACTAAACTAATATAAAAATGTTAGCTAGTTTAGTGGTAAAATTGTCTTTTGGCCTCTTCCAGACTCATGTTTAATTTCATTTTTTTACATATTATTTTTACTAAACTATAAAACTTCCTGTCATTCATCAACAACTCTCACAAATTATTTTCTTAAACAAAGCATATGGTTATGAATAATAATTGTAATTGTTTGTTAAGATTATCTTTTTGTCACCCTATATATTTTTAGTCCTTTGGAGGTTTCATTCATGTCTTCCTCCTTCCATAAACCTTATGATCATTAACTTCTTTTGTCTCTTTGTTGTTTCTTTAACGTCAAGGCGTACTGTCGAGCACTCTAACCCTTCATCCAACATTCTTCAAATCCAGTTTTGTGCAACATTTTTTATGAAGCATTTGTAGTCTTTTCTGGCCATTGCAATATAAAATGTGTATTCACGATATTGATTTGTTTTAGTTTTTATTCACACCATGTCAAACATATCCAAAATTAGGACAATCTCCAATTTTTTAATTATATATAAATCGTGTAACAATTAGGTTTGGTAACGATTAAGTTCCTATTGTAAAAAGTGATCATTATGCCAAGTTTCTTGCCTATACTAATACAAAGACAATTGTTCACTGACGTACAAACACTTATGGGTTGTCTTTAGGAAAAACAATTGACACCTTACATTTAATGTTATTTTGAGATAAAGTATTACAAAGTTTAACTATATGGACTAAATTGTTACATGTTAATGTTTTAATGACTAAACTATTATAACTTGGAAAGTACAAAACTAAATAATCTATTTAGTAACTATTTTATTTTTAAAAAAAAAATTAAGACTATTAACACTATTTTCACCTATTAGTTTTTACATTTTGTTATATATATGTTTTAAGAGTGTTTTAAAAAGCAAAGTCAAATTGAAATTTCAAAATTGTTGTTGTTATTTGCTTTTTGGAAGTTGGATAAGAATCTAGATGCTATCATATGAAATACGAAAACGCTGATCAATAAGAAGTTGTGAGAAAACCAGCATAATTTTTAAAATATCAAACAGAAACACATAGAGCACAAAATAAATTATTATTTTTTAAATAAAGTTCAAGATCAAAAAGTGTTATTCATACAAATCATTTAAAATATTAAAATGATTAATTAGAAAAGAAAAAGACCAACATAAATGCAACTCAACAAACATAATTAAAGAAAATATGCCTTACGAAATGATCAGGAATTTGAATATACAAAGTAGAAAGGAACGTTTGATGCCCATGTTTGAAATTTTAAGTCTAAGAATATTAAGCTTAGATATAGTCATGAGGTTTAAATAGTTTTAAATGCAAATATTCAAATATTAAATTTGAGATTTTTTTTTACTGTATTTAATCATTTATTAGATTTTAAATTAGTTTACTTTTGTCATCTTAATTATTCAATATAGGTAAATTTAAAATAAACTAAAAAAATTAGAAGAATATTTGTTTTGTTTTGTTTGTTTTTAAATAAAGATTTTACTAAAATGATATTTTATTTGATTTATTGTTTATTAATTTAATATTTTGATTTTATCAGGTTTTGAAATAAAATTCCATTGAATTTTGTCACTTTTAATTTCACAAAGATGGAGATTTTTTAACTATAATTTACTAACTTCAAATTAAAATAAATTATTATTTTAATCTTAAATTCAATTATTAAAAAATTATAATTTTTTATTAAATTAGAGTTGAGTAACAAAAGTAATCATAGAATTCAAATTTTAATCTTTGTTACGTTCTAAATTGTTTCCAACATTTTAAATTTTAAATTTAGAAAACGATTCTAAATCTTCTCATTAAATTTACATAAAAAAGCAAAAATGTTATTAAATAAGATTCATAAACAATGGTATATTGCAATATATAGTACATTTTCCACCATGTTACTAATATATTTGACTATTAATTGAGAATGCAATATTATTAATGATCGATTTTCACCTAAAAATATAGAAGAAATAAATAAAATATCTCATAAAAGGAATGAAACATTAATTTTAAACAAAGAAAATAATACAGATAACTAAAAAAATCTAATAATAATAATACTAAAAAAAATCAAGAATGATAAGGTATTTTTAAAAAATATTGGTGTGATTTAACCAGAGCACGATTGAAATTTCTTAGAAGCTTCTTCCAAAAAAAAATTTTTATTTAAACAATTTTTTATAAACACTTCTCAAACTAGGAACACAAAAGTGTTTAACAACTCTCGTTAAAAATACTTTTATACATAACTTTTGTTTGGTTTGTTATATACTAAAAGTGATTTTAATAATATTTTTCAAGGTTCGTTTATGATGGTCGTCGAAGTTGGTGGTCGAAAGTTTCCTAACAAAATTGTAAAAAATGACGACTAGAGGTTGGTTGATAACAATGATTGATAAACTTTCTAAACTATTAAAACTCATGAAAAAGTAAGTAGAAGCCTAAGCTTTCAAAACGTTTGTCCCAAACAAGGGTTGGATTTATGATGTCTTACCCATCAAATCTAAACCCTCGAACCAATTGCTTCTGAAAATTGAGGCCATAATACTCATTTCCAACTTCGTTATCAACTCCGTTCCGTGAACATTTTTATCCAAACGGTCTTTGGATTAAAGAAGAATATTTAAAGAAGAAAACAACCTATAAGTGCCAAATGGAAGAGGAAGAGAGAGCGAAATGATCTTAAGCACTTGAGTTGAGTTGAGGGGTAGTTTATTTGATAGGCCTAAGCCAGCAATGATCAAACCCCAAAGGACAGCCTTCATGATGCAATATAATTTCATCATTGCCACCTGATCCTCCCAATCTCAACCCATTATTGCCCAACAGTTGTCACCCCCCACTCATTTATTTTTACTATTCTTTTCACTTCATCTATCTTAATTAATCAACTTTTTTGTTTTATTTTGCCTAATTTTATCCTTTTTATTTTCTAAGCAACAAACTTCAATTAACACCCACCCTAGATAGAGAAGCTACAATTCATTATATAAACCAATTTAACAATAAGTAAAAGACTCCATCTCTCTTCCAATCATTTCAATGAAAAGATACATTAACCACTGTATTTGGCATCGATAACATAATATATTTAAGAAATGATCATTTAAATTTGACTATTTCTTCTTATACAATCGTTTACATTCTTTATACGTAATCGTTTAAATTTGAATGGCTAAATTTAAATGAATTTTTTTAGTTTTTTTTTTTTGGCACACGATCCTTTAAATTTTGAAACAACCAATTGTTTGAAAAAAAAAACATAGATTAGTACACAATCTTAAACAAAATAACTATTTGAAAAAAAATGAAAAATGAAAAAGTGGATGCAAAAGAAAAATGGTAGAATAAGGAAAAAATCACAGAAAAAGAAAGATGAAAAAAAAAAGGACAAATCTAAAATATTTTTTAAAAAAATGGCAAGCAAATAAAGGAAGAGTGAAAATTTTAAAATATTTATAAAAATTAACCTTTCATTTATCTATAAACTTTAAACATTTTAATTATAAGAACTTTTTGAGTTATTTATTTATTTTAAAACTCAATTAATCTTTGCCTTTTCCTTTGTTTGATGTATTTTGTGTTCACTTTAATAGCTATTTCATTTTTTTTTAAAATCAATTTTGTTTCTTTTGAACTTCTTTACCATGATTTTCTTTTCTTTCAATTAACCTTTTTATCCTAATCAAATTTCAAAATTATAATAACGAGATTTTAAACATCCTATAATATAAGTAATATTTAGAAAATTAAATCTTACTGATTATTTTAAATATAATAATTTGAAGTAGTTCATCTAATTCACTTGAATTTAAGCAATCAATCACTCATTTAAACTTATAAATAAAATCAAGTTTAAATAAAATCATTTGATTCTTTCATGATTATGAATCACTTTTAAAATATATTGTTTTTATAAAAGAGATTACACTTCTAGTTGGTGAATCTTGAGAAACTATTCAAAATTTTAAATTATTCCATAATTTAAAAAAGGGACAGTTTAACACTTTAGGATTGAGAAATATTTTAATTATTTCAATTTGGTCATTACCAAAAATCTAAGTTGTCGTATTTATAATGACATGACATTATTTGTTTAGCTTTTCTTAATTATAATTAAGCAAACTAATAAGAAGAATGATTCACAGCAGCAACAAATCATCCAATTATTATGCATACACGGAAATCACATAATCACTTGTTCTATTTGTAATTTTTTTTAAAAAAAAATCTTCTTTTGGTAATTTAGAAATTTGAAATAAAAAAAACAACCCCTCCAATTTTTAGATAATTACAACAATATAATTTCCTTTTAGTCCTTCTACATTAATGCTTATTATACATCTTTTCAACAAATCTTTAACTTTAGTCCTTAAAAGTATGCTTTTAAGACTTACTTTAATTCTTTTTAATAATTTGTTGGATGAGAAATCAAACTATTATGTATTGATATCGAAGTTAATAATACAAATACTACACGAATGAATTATTAAATTAATAATTGTTTGTTAAAGAATTTGAAGTTTGAAATATATATCATAAAAGTTATTTTAGTTTTTTTTCTAATTAATTAATTTATTTTTGATAATTTGATTTAATAAAAAAAAACCTCAAATAATTGAAAGAAAGCAAAGGTAAATGACCACATTTTTTTTAATTATTACGAACATGTATTGGTTATGTAATTAAGGATTGAGAGACACGAGTAGGCTTTATATTATATTATGTTATATATGTATGATAACGAGTTTTAGGATTTTAAATCTCAAAAGAATAATAATTATTATTTATTTAATTGAAATTATGTATGTGTTTACCCCACACCACGCGACTAATCTCATTATACCATTGTTATAAATTTTAAATTTAAAGTTTTTTTTTTCCAACTTTACACATAATTTGCAATTACACACTAACCTAACTTTGAGCATTTTTGTTATTAAAAAAAAAAGCTTTGATCATTTTTCTTTATTAGATTCTTGTTTTTTCTTTAAAAAAAAATAGTTAATTAGCTCTTCTTTTTGGATCAAATTATCATGGTTATCTTCAAGTACTTATATTTAGTAAATGTCACATATCAGCAATCTTAATTAATTTAATTAATATAACTTAGCAGTAGAACAATTTTGTTTTCAATCTTTTAACTCTTTATATGTTGAGTTAAAAAATATAAATATGTTGCTATATTGCTAAGACAATATATTAATATTTTCATAGTGGCATGTTTTCATTGTTATAAAGAGGTGTATTTTCATTGTTATAAAGAGCGGATCGACATTTTTATTATATGATAAAAAATACACGAAACATAAATAATAAGAATTACCATGTTACTAAGACGAATATAGTCTTCAACTTGTCTAAAAAGTATAAAATGTTTATTTAGTTTAAACAATTTATATGAATGAATGTTTTGTTTTTATAATTTTTTTTCTTCAGAAATTTCTATCAACGTCAACATTTTATTGATAGTTTGGTAAGATATGGATATTCATTATTAAAATAAGTATAATAAATTTTTTGGGAATGAAAATAGTTTTTCAATATTTTTTTATTTTTGAAAAAAAAAACCAAAAAACTATTCCCTAAGATAGAAATCAAATCGATATATTAGAAAAAGAAAATAGGTTTTCTTTTTTTTTTTTAAAATAATAAAAAATACAGACTATTTAAAAAGGTGACGAAAACTCTTCCACTTATTTTGTGTTTGTCCATTTTACTGTTTTTGACCATTCCTCCCAAGAAAAACTAAAAAGTATTTTTTGAACATTTATAAAAAAAAAAAAAATTGCAACCAACTTTCAAACTCTTCAACGGGTAATTTTGAAAAACAAACTCCGTTTCCTAAAATAGAAAAGAACTTTAAAAAAAATTGCACGCCTACTGTTTTTTTTTTCTTTTATTTATTATTTTTCTACAAAGGTAAAGTGAAGTGCAATCGAATTATTATTTTCTATTTTTCTTTTGAGTTTTTTAAATTTTAGGATTTGTATTTTCTAATGGTTGAATTTTAGTTTAAATATTTCAATAAATTTTAAATTTAATTTTTATGGTTAGTTTATTGTTGACTCTTTCAATTTCTTTTGTTATTCATTAACATTTTTCAATAAATTTTTTAAAATACGTTGCATGAAATTATTATTATTATTTACCGAATTAAAATTGTACATCTTTACGATGAGGGACTGAAATTTAACCAACTTTAAGATATAAAGAATCAAAATTACTTTTTTGTTTTTGAAAAATCAAAGTGAAATTTTAGCTTTTCTTTTTCTTTTTGGAAATTTAAAATGTAGTCGAATTTGTTTAACATGTATATAAAAAGAAAAGTTCAAACCTTTTCATGTGGGTGGCTTTCAATCGCCATGATTACCACTCCCAAAAGCACTGCAATGGATTCCTTTACAATTCCTACCATTTTTTCTCTTAACAAACAAAAACCAAATCATGTTTCCATGTAAACAAATGAAGAACAAAAAAAAAGTTGTAATTCGGAATGTTCATTCTCATTTCTTCATCTTTCCTTTCACCGAAAAGTTCAATTCCATGACTCCTCTGTTTCTTCTACCCTTTTTCCCTTTCCCCATCATTGACTTTACCATTAACCCCATTATAATTCCTCATTAAACTAATGATTTCTCAAACTCATCACCTCCTCC
>JBBPDI010000002.1:18295435-18306165 GCA_037974545.1 Cucumis variabilis
CTAATATTATTTACCTATAAAATACCTTAGCCTTGTGATCTTATGCACTCAAATTCATTAAGAAAAATAAAATAAAATAAATAAAATAAAAAACCAAAACTCAAATCAAATAGGTGCAATACTCAGATCGTCTCTGGTTTCTATAGCACTTGTAGTTACTAATTTTCTCTTGCTCTTCGAACCTATATTAACTTTTGCCATAGATCACGATAAGATATCCAATTCTGATAACAGAATGCTTCGTTGAAGCCTTCTTCAAAAAACAGATCAGCATCAACGATTCAATATTCTACTAAAGACGAAGATACCAAAAGCGAACACAAACAATCTACAAAAAAAGGCTCATTGTAAATCGTTTGCCAATCAAAATGGAACAATGTTATTTGGCGTTGGATCCTTATTGTGTTTTAGTATTGTTTATGGTTTATTTCTTTGAAGGGGAAGTGAATAAAGGAAGTAATATAATACTTTAGAATTTGAATTATGTCAAAGATAATATTTTTTTTATCATAAACTTTTTTCTACGTACTAAAATATATAGAACTATATATTTCACATATGAATAAAGCAATATTTGGAGAATCTTTTGTTTTCTCCGTTGTCTCTACTTTTTAAAATAATATTTATATTTTACATCTTAAATAGTTTTATTAGATTATTTATATTTTTTTAGTACTATATTAAGTTAATCTATTACATAATATTATTTATTATTTAATTAATAAAAAATCTTATTTAACTTGGAGAATTATTTTTAAACTATTTTATCCAAATATATCCCTTGTTTAATTTCTACTTTAATATTATTTTTAAGAAATTAACTTGGTTTTAAAAATTGAATTCATATATAGAATTCTATAATGATGTGATTCATTAACCTCATATTCAACTTGTGGGCTTAATGTTATAATTAATCTATTTATTACTCTTTGAGTGAGTTTTAAATTTTATGTTCATAATCTCTGCACACAAAAAAAGTGGTTTCAAATGTTTGTAGTCAATTGAATTTCGAAAAGATAAAAAATAAAAACTATTTAAATATCCAACATAATTTTTCCCATAAATAGTATGCATTATTGTTCGTGGATTTATAAAAAAGTTTCTAAGCAAAAAAAAATTGTTCTTTTGTAATTTTTTTAGACTAGATTTATAATCATCTGTTTAAATTTCATTTTAAACCACTCTTAAGTTCTTAGCAATACATTGATGCAAAATGTCAAGCATTTAGAAAATATGCTCATACATGATACATGATTTGGAGTTTCATAGATATAAGAAATCTTTGAAGTACAAAGACGAACGATCTGTCTCTAATTATCAAATCTTTTTAAATAATACTAATTATAATTTATTAACTCTTTTTTGCTCCCAAGATTGTTTTTTAATGGCAACATTTACGCATGTACGATGACCTTGAAGTAAAAGATCCACTCTTCCAATCTCACAAATTTTGTAAAAAAAAAAAAAAAATTTTAATTTGCTTGAATGAATGAAAAATTTGTAATCGTAGATACAATAAATTTCATGATAAGCTTATTTGATAATTTAAAACATTTATTTTTTATAAAATATATTTATTTGAAATACATGTTTGGAATGTCTCTAATAATTTTCTTGTGTTTAGACTAAAAGAATAAAACAGATTTTCTTCCTAAAAATCAGAGGTTTGATTTTCATCTTCGAAATTGTTGTACTAAAAAACTTATAGTACCCTTTTGATCATACGTGCACCATATCAATATTTTCTAATGATAAAGAAATATGTGTTATTTTCATATTCGATCTATCGAATTGTTGCATGGTTGGGAGAGAGAAAATATAAATAATTAACAAAAACTTTGACAAAAAGACTCGGAAAAGAAATGAAAAGTGAAAAATTGACCTAGAAGAGAGATAGAATAAAATATCAAGTCATTTTAAGTGTTTATTGTTTACAATTAAAATTTAGGAGGCTTGTTTTTTTCTTTAGGTTGTAGGTTTTAGAAAAGGAAACATTTATATATGTTTTAGTATATTCGTTTTGAATTTTCAATATTTAAATTAAAACTTTGAAAATTTTAAATAAGATATATACATTTTCATTTAATTAGGATTAGGCCCCACCAAACCCAATTAATTACACAACCACACCCTATCAAGTGGATATATGTTAATTACTTTAGAATTGAATACATTTCTTTTGAGGACCTTCTTGGTCAAATACGGCCAAATTGAAGTACCTAATCATAACTTACCTAAACTTATAAAAATGTGCCTTCATAATGGGCTTACTTAATAAAATAATAAATCGGGAGAGAAAAAATTAAAGAGATAAGATTTTTAAAATCAAATGTGTAATCACGATTTACTAATTGCCCTAAATCAAAATAAATTTGTAGTCCTTAATTTTTTTTTAATTACAAATTTAATTTATCAACTTTTGTTTTTTTTATAATTTAAGGATTCATTTAATTAATACAAAATTGCTCCAATGGTAATTGAAATATAATAAATCAATTAATTTGATTTTTTAAACTTTTAGAAAATATTTTTAAACACTATTACAAAATCAATAATTAAGCAATGTAAAAATCGAAACACAAATACACACGTGGTTTACTAGTATAGTGTGTTAGCTACAGTCACAAACAAATATTATTAGAGAGTGTTTCATGATAGTGTGTTAGATTGTTCGTAGTGCCACATAACGAATTCAAGGCATTTCAACCGACACAAATAGAGAGTTCCAAAATTAAACATCTAAAAACTTATCAGACACTTTTAGAAGTGGAAAATTATTTTAAATGAAAAAACACAAAACTCCTTAAAATATTTACAAATATAAGAAAATATTACAAATTATTTGTGATAGATCACGATGTGTAGCTTTTATTTGTATTTATCATTATACAATAGATACAGATAGTAGTTCATTACACAAAGACGTGATATTTGTTCTATTTTATAAATATTTTGATTCATTTTGCTATCTTTGAAAATAACAAAATTTAAAGTTTTTATAAGTTAATGTAATTGAGAAACTCATAAACTCTAACATACCAAAATTTGAAATATACACTTTTTTTTCCAACGTTGTCTAAGAACTATGCAAATGAAATATGTTAAAACACTTCTAAAAGTGGAGTAACGAAAATAAACTAACAAAAAAGATCAAAGTTTAGAAATAACTAAACTTGAAAGTTAATCATATTAAAACAATAGAATTAATGCATATGGGGTGAAAATATTAAAGACTAATAATTTAGTGAAAAGAAAAACTATCTAAACCTGGACTATTCATGTCATTCATAAATGTGTGAAATATTTTCTTAAAAGATATTGTCATTTATTACAAAATAAATAGCAACCAATGAGAAAGTAACAATTATTTATGTCAGTCCTAACATCATTTACCTATAAAATACCTAAACCTTGTGATCTTATGCACTCAAATTCCTTAAGAAAAAGAACGAAATAGAAAAATCTCTCAAAGAAAAAAAAAAAAGATGAGGGCAATAATCAAATCTTTAGTTTCGATAGCACCTGTAGTTGCCCTTCTGTTGCTCTCCAAACCTGTATCGACTTTTGTCGTTGATCACGAAGAGATTTCTAATTCTAATAATGGAATGCTTCTTCGAAAACCCCTTCAAACAACATAAGGTCAACAAATTGCGAATGGATATCAATACCCTGTTAAAGACGAAGATACCAAAAAAAATGAGCATAAAAAATCTGAAAAGAAAGCTCATTGTCCAAATAAAAAATCGCTAGCCAATCGAAGTGGAACGATGCTCTTTGGTGTTGGGTCTTTGCTTTGTTTTAGTATTGTTTATGGTTTATTTATTTGAAAGTGAAGTGATTAAAGGATAATAATATTACATTTAGAATTGGGTTAGGTAAAAAATAATATTTCATTAATCGTATTTTTGTTTCTACGTACTAAAATAAAGATATATATTTCACATATAAATAAAATAGTGTTAGAAGAATTTATTGTTTTCTCTTTTGTCCTTACATTTTAAAATAAATTTATATTTTATCTGAGACACAGTTCTTGTGGGTGTTTATATACAACCAATATCGATAGATTACGATACTCAAACACAGATGGTTACATATATATGATATTTAACTATGTATTCTTTCACTTATGGACAAGAAGTAGGATGCACATATAATCATAATAATAAAGAAACATGTGCTATTTATATTCATTGAATCGATAAAATTGTATATAGAAAAACAAAAAAGTAGGAGAGAAAAGAAATTGACTTGGAGGGAAATAAAATATTAAGTGAATAGCAATTTTAGAAACAATAATTAAGTATATAACAAAATTTTAAAAAAATTATTAACAGTAATACACTTCAATCACTTGACTTTAATGATAGACTAATATTTGCAACCATTTGATAAATTTTACTATATTAATCGATATATTTACAACTATGATTGAGTGTACCGTTTTATTTTTCTTGCGACAAAAACAAATTGTTTATATTTCAGATTGATTTCAAGTATGTAGTTGAAATTTAGGAGGCTATCGTATATTTGCATTTGCATTTGAATTATATTTTAAAAACAAATAAATATTATTTCAAATTGGTAAATTAAACTTTGAAATTTTCAAAAAGATATAAAGTATAAAAATTTTCATTTAATTGCTATTAGGCCCCAGGAATGCCAATTAATTACACTATCCAAGTGGATGGATAATGGTACTTGAAATTTGAATACTTCTCTTCTGCGGACCTCTGCTTGACGACTGAGTCCAATGGTTAAACAAAAAGCTCACCTCCTAAGTTCATCTCTTACTTACTTAACTTGCATTCTTTTTCCAACTATAAATAATACTAAACCCATTCCACATTCCTCATTCTCCAATATTCTTCTATTTCTCTTCACTATTCAACCACACCCCTCAATTTCAAATGGCTTCTTCCCTCAAAACCCTACTTTCAATAGTTTTTATCGCTCTCTTGATCTTACTCTCTCAAACTCCGTCCACTTCGTCTGCGGTAGTTCACAGCATAGCTTTTGATTCTCTCACTGAAATTAATTTTCACCAAAACCTCCTTCAAGCGATGGATCGTCCTCAGGCTGATGGTAGAAGGCAAACTCGACGAACAGTAGTGAGAGATCAAGCCCAAGCTCCGAGTCCATCGACTGCAAATCGAAGCCAAACCTCATCGTTGGGGGTTGGCTCTGTCCTAGGTCTTTTTATTGTTGTTGGTCTATTTGTTTGATTGAAACGTTGCCTTTATTACTATTTCTTTATTAATGAAAAATTAGGTTGTATTGTTAGTATTGTTATTGTTATTGTTTTGTGTTTATTGAGAAGGTTATGGATTTGTGTATTTATTAATGAAAAGAAAATTCTGGATTGTATTTATATAATATATATTAAATCATTGCGATCTAACCTAAACTCGCTTCCATTGTTGTACCCTAATTTTAAACATTGTAAATATGATTTCTATTAAATAAAAAGGGAATACACCACAAATCATATATATATATATATATATATAAGTGACAAAAGAGAAAAATGGAAAGAAAGCATTGCAATTAAAAATTACCGCACCCTAGTTAGAATATATATTCACGGAGGAAGATATAGTCGAAGAAGATGATCGGAGAATCCAAAAAGTAGAAGAATGAGAAAAACAAATATACAATGTCGATTGCAAATAAGAAAAAGAAAAATAAGTCTTTCAAGATCGTATTGAATTTTAAAACGCACTGTATAAAGCTATGATAGAATATCACGGTGGGAAGACATCTATGAGACTGAATGACAAAACAGTTAAGAAAATACGACAAAAATCTCTTGGTAGAAACTAACATCGAGAATTGAATGCTAGCTAGCTACGATCATTTTGTGATGGATGAGAAGTTTCTTATGCAAATAGTGAGTTTTAACATGTTAAGTGTGCTATGACGTGAGTAAAAATGTTAGTTTTTATTGGATTTTTTTGGAGCAAGTTATACTTCATTAACGTGCTTGAGACGAGATCTCATCCATACAAAAATCTCTAAAATATTTCAATAATATATAATTAAGATATTTATTTTAGCTAGGAAGTGATGTAATACATACACAAACACATACAAAAATTGGATATACATTTTGCATTTTCCAAATATCTTATCCAATCACTATATGGTATTTTAAGAAATATAACTTGAACTTTGCACTTACTATTTCTTTCATTTATTTGTTTTGTAGAAAACTCAAGTAAATTACATACTAATAGTTTTAAGATTTGCAAATTGATTTTATTAGAAATCTAATCTTTAGTGAATGATACTTACAATTCAAATCTTTATTTCTCACCTTTTTTTTTTCATGAAAGAATCACCAACAATATTCATATATTTTTCATATTAAAGGACCACAACCTTTTACTATACTTTTATTATTACTAACCAAATTTTGAACATTTAATTTCGACACTGCTAATGAAAATGGGAATTAATATCACAATATAATTACTACTACTAGAATGCTTTCACATTTTCCCAAAATTTTCTCTAAAAAACACAAATTAAAACTTCTTTCTCCTTAATGTTCATATTAAAAAAAAAATGTGTGTCATAAGGTTAAAGTGAATCGAATCTCTTAATCGATTGAGTGATGAATTAATTATAAGATTATTTTTTATAAAGTATATTCAATATTTTTAAATAGAACAATATTAGACAAGAGTAGTTTTGAAAGAAAAAAAATCGTTCTATTGAGTAGGAAAAAAAAACTCAAAATTCAAAAGGAAAACAAGGTTAAATGTTTTATATAATTATGATTGAGCCCAGAAAACTTAATGAATTAATTTCACGCACACACCCTTTCAAGTGGAATATTTCTTTTGAGGACCTGTTCTGCGAGTCCAATAGTCACACAAAACTCAACTTAAAACCTCATCTTACTTAGGATTCGTTTAGATTGAATCAAGAATAAAATGTTTTTTAATAATATATTTTTTTTAAATACTTTTTTAAAAATAGTTTAAAATATAAAACTTTAACGTTTGGTTAGACTTTTCTTATAAATGTTTATATGTGAATTTGGTTTTTAAAGATTTCTCCAAAATAGATTATTTTATAAATCAATTTTTGAAAAATGTATTATTTTAATTTACCAAACACTACCACTTCTTTTCAAAATAGTTTTTTGACAAAATTAAACACTTTATAATTTAAACCAAACATACCCTCACTTAACTTATATAATTCTTTTCCAAACTATAAATAATTCTATAATCATTCCACATTTTCCAATCTTCCTTCTTCAATTTTTTTTATCTTCGCTGGCTAATCAACTACATCGGTCAATTTCAAATGGCTTCTCTCAAATCCTAATTTCGATAGCGCTTGTCGCTCTCTTGATCTTGCTCTTCGAAACTCCGACAGCCACTTCATCTGCTATGGTTCACGATGGAGTTTTTTATTCTCTTACTGAAAATTTTCATCGAAACCTTCTTCAAACGGTGGATCGTCAACAGGCTGCTGGTAGAAGGCGGACCGACGAACTGTAGTGAGAGATCAAGCTGAGGCTCCGAGTCCATCAATCACTTATCGAAGTCCTATGTCGTCATTTAGTACTATTGGCTTTGTTCTAGGTCTTTTTGTTGTTTTTGGTTTGTTTGTGTGAGTGAATTATTCTATTTATTGTTATTTCTTTATTTTACTTTTATTGATGAAATTATTGGAATTGGATTGTATTTACGGATGAAAATAAAAGAATGGATTGATTAAAATTGTTTGAAATTTAAGAAAATAGTTTTTTTTTAAGAGGTCAACCAACTTAGTATTATAACTTTCTTTCAAGCACATTTGGGATCAGGTGCATTAGTGCTAGTATGATCGCACCCGAAATCTAAGAAAATAGTTAAACACAAATTGTGAGCTTAAGAGACTATCAAATACAAAATTAAAAGATACTTTTAAAAATTTAGGTTAATATAAATAAGCTCTATTAAGAAACTAAACTCCTAACTTAACTAATCAACATACTATAATTATAAATTCAAAACAACTTATTAAACATGGAATGAAAATATTTGAGTAATTGGATTTTTTTTTAAAATGTTATCTAAACCTTATGCATTACGTACTAAAATATTCTTAGAACACTGTTTAAGAAATATTTTTTCAAAATATAAAATTACTTTTCTCAACCCTTCATTGGTTGAGAGATATGTGTTTCAATGTGTATGGACATAATATCATTTCAACCGACCTACTATATGTGTGTGTGAACAAAAAGGTTGTGTGATCTTAGTGAAAATTATTAGATTGGACTTTTTGCGTTCAAAGATACAAAGCTTTTTGTAGTGAAATGATATATTGATAAAAGTTTAGTGATGAAAAATAGACAAAATTCAAAGTTTAGAAAGAAAAGAAAAACTTATAAATTAATCAAATAATGGCATTAAAACATCAGTGTTCTTAAATATGGAGTGAAAATTTATTAAAGAGAAATTCTGTAAAAAGAAAATTCGTTTATAAAAATCTAAATTCATAAATGTGAAATCTTTTTCTTAAAAATTGTCATTTAAACAATTATTGAGACGTAATTACTATTTTTGTTAATCCTATCATTATTTACCTATAAAATACCTAAACCATATATGGCCTTATGCACTCAAATTCTTTTGATCACAAAGAAAGAAAGAAAAAAATACGAAACTCAAATCAAATCAAATGGGTGCAATAATCAAATTATTTGTCTATATAGTAGTTGTAGTTGCTCTTCTCTTACTCTCCAAACCTATATCGACTTCTGTTGTCGATCACAATGAGATTTCCAACTCTAATAATGGAATACTTCATCGAAATGTCCTTCAAGCAGCGGATCGTCATCAAGTTGGAAATAGATATCAATTCTCCGTTAAAGACGAGGATACCAATAAAGATGAGCATAAATAGTCTGCAAAGAAAGCTCATTGTCCAAATAAAAAATCGTTAGCCAATCGTAGTGGAACAATGTTTTTTGGCGTTGGGTCTTTGCTATGTTTTAGTATTGTTTATGGTTTGTTTATGTGAAGGTGAAGTGAATCAAGGAAATAATATTACAATATTTTGGTTATGCAAAAAATAGACTTTCATGGATTGTAATTTCTTTTTCTATGTATTAAAAAATAAAACTATATATATTGTTGGCAGTATATATATAAATGGTGCAAATGGGAAATAATTCTTTAATAAATTTATGTTTTATCTTAGGCACAACTTTCTCTTCAAATAAATTTTAATGATAAAAATACTTTATATTGATTCAGAGTATAATTAAAATTTAGATTTTTAATTATATAAATTATAACTCGGTTAATTAAATTTATGAGTATTGTTTTTGTTTTGTTTATTACATTATAGTTTTATAAAAGAAAACATTTGCATATATGTTATATATAATTAAATACAAATTTAAAATATATATTAAAGGAGAATTTTTAAAAATAATAAATTTTAAAAAATATTTATAACCTATACCAATTCTATCACTCATAGTCATTGATATGCTATAGTGATAAAAGACTATCAGTGATAGAATCCAAAATTTTGTTATAACTTGTAAATATTTTATTTTATTTTGCTATTTTTAAAAAATGCCCATAAATTAAACTATGATATTTTTAATAAAGATATAAAAGTATATACATTTTCATTCAATATGATTAGGCCCCACAAAACCCAATTAATTCCATTAGCACACCTTAATTTGAAAATTTCTTTTGAGGACCTGCTTCGGCGACTGATCCATGATCAAACAAAGCTCAACTCAAGCTGATCTTCCAGAGAGTTGAAAATATAACAATTAGTTTAAAATTTTCAAATATAGCAAAAATCTATCGAAGTCTATATTTGATCGATAAAAGTCTATTACAGATAGACTATGTTATAAATATTCTTCAATTGCTCTTTCACTAATCAACTTTATTGCTCAAATTCAAATGGCTTCTCTCTAAACCCAAGTTTCAATAGCTTATGGCTCTCTAGACTATTTTTTTTAAAGGTATTGTAATAAATACAAGGGTGAGAATTTGAACCCGAAACGTTATGTTTACAGGTACATGAAAAAATAAAATCATAACTTTTTAAACTTTAAATCTTGAATGTTCGTAAATATATTAATTTATACTTTTTTTTAAATAGTTTAAAATTTTAGATTTAGTCTAAATTAAACTCGAAAGTTCAAAATTATGGCTATTTAGGGACATTCAAAGAAAATTGGGTCAGAATTAAGCAACCCCTAAACTATTTGGTAAAATAAATTATTTTTTCATCTACCAAATCACTTTTTCTTTTATTCTAACATCCAAAGAGCATTTTAATAAATTTGTTGTAACAAACACAATAAAAACTATAAAAAAAATGTCCTTCGGGAAAACCTTACCCTTTCGAAATAAATATATCTTTCGAAATTATATTCTCTTTTAACTTAGTTAAAATTTCATGAATATTTTTTTTAGATAAAACCGTAATTATTGAATTTTTTTTTTATATATTTTGTATTCACAAAAAAAAAAAAAAAAAAAAACTTTAAATGAGTTAAAAGGAATTTATTTTCTAAGTCTTTTATTTATTTACTTCTTAAAAATTAATTGTAAAATAATTAATAAATAAATATTCTGTTAATACAACAATTTGCAGTTCTGTTCTGTATTACCGAAGAACTCGAACAGGGAGACGATCTCCAATGGAAGAAGAACACTCCCCTCTGCCCCAATCCGGCCTGAAACAAGATTTCG
>JBBPDI010000002.1:18306265-18328155 GCA_037974545.1 Cucumis variabilis
CTAATATTATTTACCTATAAAATACCTTAGCCTTGTGATCTTATGCACTCAAATTCATTAAGAAAAATAAAATAAAAAACCAAAACTCAAATCAAATAGGTGCAATAATCTAGGACGATCTGATCTCTATAATTCTTGTAGTTGCTAATTTTCTCTTTCTCTTCGAACCTATATCAACTTTTGTCGTAGATCATGATAAGATATTATCCAATTCTGATAACAGAATGCTTCGTTGAAGCCTTCTTCAAACAACAGATCAACATCAAAGATTCAATATTCTACTAAAGACGAAGATACCAATGAACATAAACAATTTGCAAAAAAAACTTATTATATAAATCGTTTGCCAATCAAAGTAGAACAATATTATTTGACGTTAGATCTTTATTGTATTTTAGTATTGGTTATGGTTTATTTCTTTGAAGGGGAAGTGAACAAAGGAAATAATATAATACTTTAGAATTTGAATTATGTCAAAAATAATATTTTATTTATCATAAACTTTTTTCTACGTACTAAAATATATAGAACTATATATTTCACATATGAATAAAGCAATGTTTGGAGAATCTTTTGTTTTCTCCTTTGTTTCTACTTTTTTAAATAATATTTATACTTTACATCTTAAATAGTTTTTATTAGATTATTTGTATTTTTTTAATACTATATTAAGTTAATCTTATTACATAATATTATTTATTATTTAATTAATAAAAATCTTATTTAACTTGGAGAATTATTTAAAAACTATTTTATCCAAATATATCCCTTGTTTAATAATACTATTTTATCCAAATATATTCCTTTATTTAATTTCTACTTTAATATTATTTTTAAAGAATTTAACTTGGTTTTAAAAATGGAATTCATATATAGAATTCTATAATGATGTGATTCTTTCAAATAATTCGTTAACCTCATATTCAACTTGTGGGCTTAATGTTATAATAATTAATCGATTTATTACTCTTTGAGTGAGTTTTTAAATTTTAGGTTCATAATCTCTGCACACAAAAAAAAAGTGGTTTCAAATGTTTGTAGTCAATTGAATTTCGAAAAGATAAAAAATAAAAACTATTTAAATAGCCAACATAATTTTTCCCATAAATAGTATGCATTATTATTCGTGGATTTATAAAGAAGTTTCTAAGCAAAAAAAGTTATTATTTTTTTTATCAAAATATTGATTGAAAGTAAATTTCTTAATCTCTTAATTTTAACTTTTACCTTTGTTTTGACTTTACATTTTTATTTTGCAAAATTGTTTTTGAATTTTTTCTAAACTAGATTTATAATTATCTGTTTAAATTTCATTTTAAACCACTCTTAAATTCTTAGCAATACATTGATGCAAAATGTCAAGTATATTAGAAAATTATACTCATACATGATACATGATTTGGAGTTTCATAAATATAAAAAATCTTTGAAGTACAAAAAGACGAGCGATCTAAGTCTCTAATTATCAAATCTTTTTAAATAATAATAATTATAATTTATTAACTGTTTTTTTACTCCCAAGATTGTTTTTTAATGGTAGCATTTACGCATGAATAACATCAAGTAGTACGATGACCTTGAAGTAAGAGATCCACTCTTCCAATCTCACAAATTTTGTCAAAAAAAAAAAAAAGGAATTTTCAATTTGCTTGAATGATTTGTAATTGAAGATACAATAAATTTCATGATAAACTTATTTGATAATTTAAAACATTTATTTTTTACAAAATATATTTAATTGAAATACATATTTGAAATGTCTCTAATAGTTTTTGTGTTTAGACTAAAAGAATAAAACAGATTTTCTTCCTAAAAATTAGAGGTTTGATTCTTATCTTCGAAATTGTTGTATTAAAAAACTTATAATATCTTTATGATCACACGTGCACCATATCAATATTTTCTAGTGATTAAGAAATATGTGTTATTTTCATATTCGATCTATCGACTTGTTGCATGGTTGGGAGAGAGAAAATATAAATAATTAAACAAAAACTTTCACAAAAAGACTAGGAAAAGAAATGAAAAGTGAAAAATTGACCTAGAAGAGAAAGAAGAGAAACAGAGTAAAATATTTAAGTGTTTATTATTTTCTTATTGACGACGAAATGTTTATTAATATTCACAGTTAAAATTTAGGAGGCTTTTTTTTTAATTTTTTTTTTTTTAATGTTAGGTTGTAGGTTTTAGAAAAGAAAACATTTATATATGTTTTAATATATTTGTTTTGAATTTTCAATATTTAAATTAAAACTTTCATTTAATTAGGATTAGGCCCCACCAAACCCAATTAATTACACAACCACACCCTATCAAGTGGATATATATATAAATATATGTTAATTACTTTAGAATTGAATATATTTCTTTTGAGGACCTTCTTGGCGACGGAGTCCAATGGTCAAATACGGCCAAATTGAAGTACCTAATCATAACTTACCTAAACTTATAAAAATGTGCCTTCATAATGGGCTTACTTAATAAAATAATAAATCGTGGAAAAAAAATTAAAGATAGAAGATTTTTAAAATCAAATGTGTAATCACGATTTACTAATTGCCATAAATCAAAATAAATTTGTAGTCCTTAAATTTTTTTAATTACAAATTTAATTATCAACTTTTGTTCTTTTTATAATTTAAGAATTCATTTAATTAATACAAAATTGATCGAATGGTAATTGAAATATAATAAATCAATTAATTTGATTTTTTAAACTTTTAGAAAATATTTTTAAACACTATTACAAAATCAATAATTAAGCGATAGAAGAATGTAAAAATCGAAACATAAATACACTCATGGTTCACTAATAGTGTGTTAGCTACAGTCACGAACAAATATTATTAGAGAATGTTTCATGACAGTATGTTAGATTGTTCAAAGTGCCACATAACGAATCCAAGGCATTTCAACTGACACAAATAGAGAGTTCCAAAATTAAATATCTAAAAATTTATTAGATATTTTTAAAGTAAAAAATTATTTTAAATGACAAAACACAAAACTCCTTAAAATATTTACAAATATAAGAAAATATCACAAATTATTTGTGATAGATCACGATATATAACTTTTATTTGTATTTATCATTTACAATAGATACAGATAGTAGTTCATTACAAAAAGACGTGATATTTGTTATATTTTATAAATATTTTAATTCATTTTGCTATATTTAAAAATAGCAAAATTTAAAGTTCTTATAAGTTAAGGTAATTGAGAAACTCATAAACTCCTAACTTACCAAAATTTGAAATATACACTTTTTTTTTCCAACGTTGTCTAAGAACTATGCAAATGAAATATGTTAAAACACTTCTAAAAGTGGAGTAACGAAAATAAACTAACAAAAAAGATCAAAATTTAGAAATAACTAAACTTGAAAGTTAATCATATTAAAACAATAGAATTAATGCATATGGGGTGAAAATATCAAAGACTAGTAATTTAGTGAAAAGAAAAACTATCTAAACCTGGATTATTCATGTGATTCATAAATGTGTGAAATATTTTCTTAAAAGATATTGTCATTTATTACAAAAATAAATAGCAACCAATGAGAAAGTAACAATTATTTATGTCAATCCTAACATTATTTACCTATAAAATACCTAAATCTTGTGATCTTATGCACTCAAATTCCTTAACAAAAAGAACGAAATAGAAAAATCTCTCAAAGAAAGAAAAAAATAAGATGAGGGCAATAATCAAATCTTTAGTTTCGATAGCAGTTGTAGCTGCCCTTCTGTTGCTCTCCAAACCCGTATCGACTTTTGTCGTTAATCACGAAGAGATTTCTAATTCTGATAATGGAAAGCTTCTTCGAAAACCCCTTCAAACAACAGAAGGTCAACAAATTGTGAATGGATATCAATACTCTGTAAAAGACGAAGATACCAAAAAAGATGAGCATAAAAAATCTGAAAAGAAAGCTCATTGTGTAAATAAAAAATCGCTAGCCAATCGATATATTTACAACTATGATTGAGTGTACCCTTTTATTTTTCTTGTGACAAAAACAAATTGTTTATATTTCACATTGATTTCAAGTACGTAGTTAAAATTTAGGAGGCTATCATATATTTGCATTTGCATTTGAATTATATTTTAAAACAAATAAATACTATTTCAAATTGGTAAATTAAACTTTGAAATTTTCAAAAAGATATAAATATAAACATTTTCATGTAATTGCGATTAGGCCCCAGAAATGCCAATTAATTACACTATCCAAGTGGATGGATAATGGTACTTGAAATTTGAATATTTCTCTTCTGCGGACCTCTGCTTGACGACTGAGTCCAATGGTCAAACAAAGCTCACCTCCTAAGTTCATCTCTTACTTACTTAACTTGCATTCTTTTTCCAACTATAAATAATACTAAACCCATTCCACATTCCTCATTCTCCAATATTCTTTCTATTTCTCTTCACTATTCAACCACACCCCTCAATTTCAAATGGCTTCTTCCCTCAAAATCCTACTTTCAATAGTTTTTATCGCTCTCTTGATCTTACTCTCTCAAACTCCGTCCACTTCATCTGCGGTAGTTCACAGCATAGCTTTTGATTCTCTCACTAAAATTAATTTTCACCGAAACCTCCTTCAAGCGACGGATCGTCCTCAAGTTGATGGTAGAAGGCGAACTCGACGAACAGTAGTAAGAGATCAAGCCCAAGCTCCAAGTCCATCGACTGCAAATCGAAGCCAAACCTCGTCATTGGGGCTTGGCTCTGTTCTAGGTCTTTTTATTGTTGTTGGTCTATTTATTTGATTGAAACGTTGCCTTTGTTATTATCTTTATTAATGAAAAATTAGATTGTATTGTTATTGTTATTGTTTTGTGTTTATTGAGAAGGTTATGGATTTGTGTATTTATTAATGATCAAAAGAAAATATTGGATTGTATTTATATAATATATATTAAATCATTGCAATCTAACCTAAGCTCGCCTTCATTGTTGTACCCTAATTTTAAATATTGTAAATATGATTTCTATTAAATAAAAAGGGAATACACCAGAAATTATATATATATATATATATATAAGTGACAAAAGAGAAAAATGGAAAGAAAGCATTGCAATTAAAAATTACCGCACCCTAGTTAGAATATATATTCACGGAGGAAGATATAGTCGGAGAAGATGAGGTGAAGATGATTGGAGAATCCAAAAAGTAGAAGAATGAGAAAAACAAATATACAATGGCGATTGCAAATAAAAAAATGAAAAATGAGTTTCATGATCGTATTGAATTTTAAAACGCACTGTATAGAGCTATGATAGAACATCGTGGTGGGAAGGAATCCATGAGAATTGAATGCTAGCTAGCTATGATCATTTTGTGATGGATGAGAAGTTCCTTATGCAAATTAAATAGTGAGTTTTAACATGTTAAGTGTGCTATGACGTGAATAAAAATGTTAGTTTTTATTGGATTTTTTTGGAGCAAGTTATTCTTCATTAACATGCTTGAGACAAGATCTCATCTATACAAAAATCTCTAAAATATTTCAATAATATATAATTAAGATATTTATTTTAGTTAGGAATTCGATGTAATTTAATACATACATAAACACATAGAAAAATTGGATATACATTTTGCATTTTTCAAATATCTTATCCAATCACTCTATGGTATCTTAAGAAATATAACTTGAACTTTTCACCTACTATTTCTTCATTTATTTGTTTTGTAGAAAAGTAAAGTAAATTACATAGTAATAGTTTTAAGATTTGCAAATTGATTTTATTAGAAATATAATCTTTGGTGAATGATACTTATAATTCAAATCGTTATTTCTCAACTTTTTTTTTTTCATGAAAGAAATATCCAACAATATTTTTTCAACTTTAAGGCATATGTTATTTTTCATATTAAAAGGACCACAGCCTTTACTATTTTTATTTCCTAACTAACAAAATTTTGAATATTTAATTTCGACATTGTTAATGAAAATTAAACAGACTTTTAGAGACTAAAAAGAAAAATTGAAATATCACAATATAACTCTTACTAAATAGAATGCATTCACATTTTCCCAAACAAATTCTCTAAAAAAGACAAGTAAAAACTTCTCCCATTAACGTTCATATAATATGTTAAATAAAACTTTTTTCTTCCTTTTCTATAATAAGTGAAGTGAAAGACAACCGAATCTCTCGTTTTGGAATTAATCGATCGAGTTATACTAATTAATTTTGATGAATAAATGTTGAGATTATTGTAGTTTTACAAAAAGTAAACATTTGCATGTTATATAATTAAATGCAAATTTAAAATATAAACTAAACTTGGACATTTTCAATAGAGATATAAAAGATATATACGTTTTCCCTTAATTATGATGAGGCCCCACGAGGAAATTGAAAGTTGAGTACTTCTTTTAATGACCTACTCCACGACGGAGTTCATGGTCGAACAAACCTCAACTCAACCTTATCTTAGTTAACTTACAACTTTTTTCAAACTATAGCTTAATTCTATTTCATTTCAAATTTTCTAATGGATCCGACTATAGCTTAATTCTATTTCATTTCAAATTTTCTAATTGATCCGAGTGAAAGACAAATTTAATATAAAGATAGTTTGTAAATATAATCATTAGATTCAAAATATTAACAACATTTTAAATAAATTGTAAATATATATAGCGATAGACTATATTCCAAATATTGGTCTACCGCTGATAGATTTTGCTATATTTGCAATTTTTAAAAAATGTTGTTATATACTTTATTATTATTCTTAAAACTACTACCCATTATAATCAATAATGCAAGGGTTTGAACACAATACCGAACTATCTACTTTGATACAATCTTAAATTACTAATTGATCCAAAAAGTTGAGTTGTTATATTAAGTGAAGGCAAATTTAGCATTTATGACTTTTTTTTTTCTTCTCCCCTCTCAATTGGGCTAAAATATATGTCGTGATAGCCCTTTTTTATTTGTAGTGTATTTACGACTAACATCAATAGGTTGCGATACTCAAATATAGAAATGGTTACATATGTGATATTTAACTAGGTGTATTCTTTCCCTTATGGACAAGAACTAAGATGCACGTATAATAATGATAATAATAGTAAAGAAACATGTGCTGTTTACATTGCCTGTTGCATGATAGAAAAAAATACAAAGAATAAAACAAAAACAAAAAAAACTTTATATACAAAGAAAAGAAAAGTAAGAGTATATAGTAAAAAAAAATTTAAAAATTATATATAGAAACGATTTTGATAAATTTTACTATAATTTTATAAATATTTTAAAATGATATTATATATATTTATAATTTGAATCTAATCGATATATTTACAGTTTTATTCTTATATATTTCACATTGATTTCAAGTCAGTTGAAATTTAGGAGGCTATCGTTATATTTGGATTCGAATGATTTTTTAAAACAATTAAAATACTATTTTAAGTTGTAAATTAAACTTTGAAATATTCTATAAAGTACAAACATTTTCATTTAATTGTAATTAGGCCCCAATAAAGTCAATTAATTACACGAGGACACCCTATCGAAGTGGATGAATAATGGTACTTGAAATTTGAATATTTCTCTTCTGGGGACATCTGCTTGACGACGGAGTCCAATGGTCTCCAACAAAAAGCTCTACTCCTAAGTTCATCATCTCTTGTACTTACTTAACTTACATTCTTTTTCCAACTATAAACAATGCTAAACCCATTCCATATTTCTCATTCTCCATTCATCAATTTCTCTTCACCAGCTAATCGACTACATCCCTCGTATTCAAATGGCTTCTTCTCTCAAAACCCTAGTTTCAATAGTGTTTATCGCTCTCTTGATCTTGCTCTCTAAAACTCTACCTACCTCGTTAGCTACTATAGTTCATGGCATAGCTTCTGATTCTCTCGTTGAAATTAATTTTCATCGAAACCTCCTTCAAGCGACGGATCGTCCTGATGGTAGAAGGCGAACTCCACGAAGCGATGACAGAGATCAAGCCCAAGCTCCAAGTCCATCGACTGCAAACCGAAGCCAAACCTTGTCATTGGGGGTTGGCTCTGTCCTAGGTTTTTTTATTGTCGTTGGTCTATTTGTTTGATTGAAACGCGTTGTCTTTATTCATTATTTTTCTTTATTAATGAAAAATTTGATTGTATTGTTGTTATTATTTTTTTTTTATTGAGAAGGTTATGGATTGTTGTATTCCTTTCGCTTTCAACATGTTAGGTGTGCTATGAACCAAATAAAAATGTTACTTTTCATTGACGTGATTAATAATGTTAGTTTTTATTGGATTTTTTTAGAGTAAGTCGTTCTTTACTAACGTGATTAGGAAAAGATCATTCATACAAAAATCTCTAAAGTACGTCGACAAGATATTTATTTTAGCTAGAAAGTGATGTAATTAATACATATATAAACACCTAGAAAAATTGGATATACATTTTGCATTTTTCAAATATCTTATTCAATCATTCTATGGTATTTTTTAAAAAATATAACTTGAAATTTGCACTGATTATTTATTATTATTATTATTTGTAGAAAAGTAAAGTAAATTACATTCTAATAGTTTTAAGATTTGTAAATTGATTTTATTAGAAATCTAATTTTTGGTGAATGATACTTATAATTCAAATCTTTATTTCTCACTTTTTTTTTTCATGAAAGAATCTCCAATAATATTCATATATTTTTCATATTAAAGGACCACAACCTTTTACTATACTTTTATTATTACAAACCAAAATTTGAACATTTAATTTCGACACTAAATGAAAATTAAATAGAGACTCTTAAAACTAAAAAAAAATTGGAATTAATATCACAATATAATTACTATTTCACATTTCTCCAAAAAATTCTCTAAAAAACACAAATAAAAACTTCTCTCTCCTTAATATTCATATTAAGAAAAATCTTTTTGTGTCCTAAGTTAGAGTGAATCGAAACTCTTATTTTAAAGTTAATCAATTGAGTGATGAACTCATTGTAAGATTATTTTTTATAAAGTATATTCAATATTTTTAAATAAAACAATAGTAGACAATAGTAGTTTTGAAAAAAAAAAAATTAAATCATTCTATTGAGTAGGAAAAAAAATTCAAAATTCAAAAGCAAAACAAGGTTAAATGTTTTATATAATTATGATTGGGCCCCGAAAACTCAATGAATTAATTTCACTTGCACACCCTTTCAAGTGGAATATTTCTTTTGAGGACCTGTTCTGGGACGGAGTCCAATGGTCACATAAAGCTCAACTTAAAACCTCATCTTACTTACTTAACTTATATAATCCTTTTCCAAACTATAAATAATTCTATACCCATTCCACATTTTCCAATCTTCCTTCAATTTTTTATCTTTGCTGCCTAATCAACTACATCGGTCAATTTCAAATGGCTTCTCTCAAATCCCTAATTTCGATAGCGCTTGTCGTTCTTTTGATCTTGCTTTTCGAAACTTTGCCACCCACTTGATCTGCTACGGTTCATGGAGTTTTTTATTCTCTTATTGAAAATTTTTATCGAAACCTCCTTCAAACAGTGGATCGTCATCAGGCTGATGGTAGAAGGCAGACCGACGAACTATAGTGAGAGATCAAGTCGAGGCTCCGAGTCCATCAACCACTTATCGAAGTCCTATGTCGTCATTTAGTACTATTGGCTTTGTTCTAGGTCTTTTTGTTGTTTTTGGTTTGTTTGTGTGAGTGAATTATTCTATTTATTGTTATTTCTTTATTTTACTTTTATTGATGAAATTATTGGAATTGGATTGTATTTACGGATGAAAATAAAAGAATGGATCGATTAAAATTGTTTGAAACTTAAGAAAATAGTTTTTTTTAAGGGGTCAAATAACTTAGTATTATAACTTTCTCTCAAGCACGCTTGGGATCAGGTGCATTAGTGCTAGTATGATCGCACCCGAAATCTAAGAAAATAGTTAAACACAAATTGTGAGTTTAAGAGACTCTATCAATTACAAAATTAAAAGATACTTTTAAAAGATTAGGTTAATATAAATGAACTCTCTTAAGAAACTAAACTCCTAACTTAACTAATCAATATACTATAATTATAAATTCAAAACAACTTATTAAACATGAAATGAAAATATTTGAGTAATTGGATTTTTTTTAAAATGTTATCTAAACCTTATGCATTACGTACCAAAATATTCTTAGAACACTGTTTAAGAAATATTTTTTCAAAATATAAAATGACTTTTCTCGACCCTTCATTCATGGAAGATATGTGTTTCAATGTGTATGGATATAATATGATTTCAACCGACCTAAATATATATGTGTGTGTGAACAAAAAGGTTGTGTGATCTTAGTGAAAATTATTAGATTGGACTTTTTGCGTGAAATGATATATTGATAAAAATTTAGCGATGAAAAATAGACAAAATTCAAAGTTTAGAAAGAAAAAAAAACTTATAAATTAATCAAATAATGGCATTAAAACATCAGTGTTCTTAAATATGGAGTGAAAATTTATTAAAGAGTAAAATTTGGTAAAAAGAAAAATCGTTTATAAAAATTTGAATTCATAAATGTGAAATCTTTTTCTTAAATATTGTCATTTAAACAATCATTGAGACGTAATTACTATTTTCTTTAATCCTATCATTATTTAGGTAAATAAAATACCTAAACCATATATGACCTTATGCACTCAAATTCTTTTGATCACAAAGAAAGAAAGAAATACGAAACTCAAATCAAATCAAATGGGTGCAATAATCAAATTATTTGTCTATATAGCAGTTGGAGTTGCTCTTCTCTTACTCTCCAAACCTATATCCACTTCTGCTGTCGATCACAATGAGATTTCTAATTTTAATAACGGAATACTTCGTCGAAATGTCCTTCAAGCAACGAATCGTCATCAAGTTGGGAATAGATATCAATACTCCGTTAAAAACAAAAGATACCATTAAAGATGAGCATAAACAATCTGCACAGAAAGCTCATTGTCCAAATAAAAAATCGTTAGCCAATCGTAGTGGAACAATATTTTTTGGCGTTGGGTCTTTGGTATGTTTTAGTATTGTTTATGGTTTGTTTCTTTGAAGGTGAAGTGAATTAAGGAAATAATATTACACTTAGAATATTTTGGTTATGCAAAAAATAGTGTTTCATGGATTGTAATTTCTTTTTCTATGTATTAAAAAATAAAACTATATACATTGTTAGCAGTATATATATAAATGGTGCAATTGGGAAATAATTCTTTAATAAATTTATGTTTTATCTTAGGCACAACTTTCTCTTCAAATAAATTTCATAAACTTTTCTAATGATAAAAATACTTTAATTTATATTGATTCAGAGTATAATTAAAATTTAGATTTTTAATTATATAAATTATAACTCGGTTAGTTAAATTTATGAGTATTGTTTTTGTTTTGTTTATTACATTATAGATTTATAAAAGAAAACATTTTCATATATGTTATATATAATTAAATACAAATTTAAAATATAAATTAAAGGAAAAAATTTAAAAATAATAGATTTTAAAAAATATTTACAACCTATAGCAAATTCTATAACCGATAGTCATTGTATGCTATAGTAATAGAAGACTATCAGTAATAGAATTCAAAATTTTGCTATAACTCGTAAATATTTTAATTTATTTTACTATTTTTAAAAATGCCCCTAAACTAAACTATGATATTTTCAATAAAGATATAAAAGTATATACGTTTTCATTTAATGATTAGGCACCACAAAACCCAATTAATTCCATTTGCACACTTTAATTTGAAAATTTCTTTGGAGGACCTGCTCGGCGACCGATCCATGGTCAAACAAAGCTCAACTCAAGCTCATCTTCAACAGAGTTGGAAATATGACAATCAGTTTAAAAGTTGCAAATATAACAAAAATTTATCAAAGTCTATATCAATGATTGATCGATAGAAGTTTATCACAGATAGATTATGTTATAAATATTGAACATTTAAATACAGTATCTTCGTCCTAAACCATTTGCTTTTATATTAATTTAAATTATCAATTGATCCAAATGTTTAACTTGATAAGCTAAAAAAAAATCATATAATATCTAACACCATTCTTCAATTTCTCTTTCACTAATCAACTTTATTGCTCAAATTCAAATGGCTTTGCCTCTAAACCCTAGTTTCGATTGTTTTCTTTCTTTGTTTTCCTAATGAAAATATATTGGATTTTATTTATTACTATGTTTTGTATAAAAATTTCATTATGTCATAATTCAATTGAGTTAGATGAATATATAGGTGAAAGAAGAGGAAAGAGCTCAAAGGTCAAAAATATCAAAGATTTTTTAATTTATCAAAAGAGTACTTAATTAAATTATACAAAAACACTTTTAAACTTTTGGTATACAATTTAACATTGAAAATCTTCATTATTATTAAAACTTTAACTTTGAACAAAAACAACCCCTACTTTCACTCTTTGAATAAAATTAAAATAAAAGTGCGATGTGACAAACAAGTAGGTGAGTCCTACCATATACAGTATTTGTACACAAGCATCATCAAGTTGGGCTGTATTATTTATCATCAAGTTGGGCTGTATTATTCTCCAAAATTTTAAAGTAGGTATAGTAATAATGTGATCCTCAATCTTTTCAAAACCTTCCTTTTCATCCTTAACACTACAATTCTTCTAAAAAAGATACGCAATACGTTTTTTTTTTTTTATCTATGATTGATGTTTGAAGCATTAGTGTCTATCTGATCTCCAACGTTTTAAAATCGACTCTTAGCTTTAATCCTTCACATTTGAAAAGTACTTCTAAATGGTTTCTCATCAATATTTAAGTTTGTATTTCTTTGGGACATTATATTTAAATTTGTATATATAATAGTTTAGTATACATTTCGTTGAATTAAGATTAGATGAGAAACTGTTTAAAAGTTATTTGCAAACATGAGAAATTGAAGTGTAATTTAAAATTTCAATTCAAATTTTGTGTAAAAAAAAATATTATGCTAGCATCTTCAAGATGGAAAAATGGAAAGTCCTACTCACATAAAAAAAAATGTCAATGGTTAACATAAAATAAATAATAAATAAATAAACTACATTTAAATTACAAATTTTATTTTTCTAAATTAAGTTTCATACATCTTAATTTATTTTGCTATTTTTAAAAACTAGTCCTTTTAACACGTGCATAACACATGACTCAACGACTCTTTTTACTTGTTAAATGAATGTAAAATATATCAAAATAAAAAAAATCACATATAACAAAATTAAACAAATTTAATTTTCAAAAGTATAAAAGATACATCATTTAAGAACAAAAGGTATAAAAGATTTATTGCTATTGTTATCATTAAATTATTAGATAATAAGTTTATTGAAGAAAAAATGTTTTCATAAGTATTTCAAAATGAGAGTAGAAAATGGAGAAAATTAAAAGTAATTTAATGTTTTAATGTTTAATGTATTTTATAAGATATAATGCATTAAAAAATAAACTTACAATCAATGTTAAATTCTTGAATTATAATAAAACTTTACTTTTAGCAAAGCATGCTACTTTCATTATAAAAAATTCTCAAAGTTTATATCATTTCTTATTAGGAAGAAGATTGTATTCATTAAAGAAAACGTAAAAACATATATTGGAAGGAAGATATTAGTATATGCACTTGAGATAATTTTTTTTAATCTACTTGTTGATGTTTAAAATCAAATTAAAAATTATGTTTTCAAATATAACCATACATTATTTATTAAAGCACTTACTTTATAATTTATTCAAGGAAGAAAAAAAAAATAGTGCACTTATCTAATATCTCATATCATACAAAATAAATAAATTTTTTGTCATGAAGAAAAAAATAAACTTATATAACTTTTTATAGAAAAGTGTGATTATCTATGATGCTCTAGCACATTATACATCAAACAACTAATTTTGGAAAAAGAGTTGAGTTTGGAAAAAAAATACACATACAAAATTTTTATAGAAAAATGTACGTAGAGATGATGTCTATTTAATTTCAAGAGTTGAGTAGTCGGTTAAATTATTGAAATTTTCAAACTCTTCAAATTCTTAAATTTATTATAATTTATTGTCAAATTATAAATTTGTTATAACTTTTTAATAATTACTTGATCAAACTATTCAACTTCGAAAACTTTTAAAATTCTAAAATAAATTAAATTTAAAGTTTTTATTATTTTTAATGAATTTCTTAGCATAAAACGGAGAAACTACTCTCATATTTCTACTTTTACACATTGTATTACTTTTAACTATAACTAATAATTAGATTCCAACAAAAGTTCCATAACTCAAACACAATCAAAGTGTATTAACCACACTTCATCATTTTATTAATAAAAAATTAATTAAATAAATAAAATACCATGAGCAAAGAATGTATTCTTTTACATTTAACTTAATTACAAAGCAATAATTAAAAACTGGAAAATAGTTCTTTGGCATCCACATACCACTGTTATTTTTTGAAAATGACGTTTCTGACCGTTCTCTCTTTAGTCTCTCACTTTTACATTCTTCATCCTTGAATTCTCATCAATTTCTCGGTATCTTTTTCATTGAGTTAATTGGTTGCTTCTAGGCGTCGCAAAAATATGATGAAAGGTTCGTGGACGCTTTTATAGTAACTTTGCCTCACAAATCTTCATTTAAATTACTTGTTAGAAGACTAATTTCTTCACACTCTTAACTTTTTATTGTGAACATGCATAGAAAAAAAAAAGAATGAGATATTTATACCCAAAGATTTGAGTAGGAAAAAGAATTTGAAAGATTTAAATAATTACAAAATAATTAATTTGCAAGAAAGTGGAATGTGAATAGGTGGAAGATAAGGGAATGTGAAAATGGTTTTAGAGAAATTTTAGTGATATAATTAATTGGAGAGAAAAAGTTAAAATTATTTATACCCAAGTATTTATTAATAATTAATTTAAAATTTAAAATAAACAAAAAACAAATTATAATAAAACCTAAGTAAGAAACAAACATATCTACTATGAACAAAGGCAAAATTGAAAAGAAAATATTTCTCCTCATCAACACTTTTATATATACTTCCATAACTAAATGTAAAATTGAAAGATTATGGTTTTATTTGAGGTAAAATTTAAATTTATATCAACAACTTAATTCTGGTTAGAATTTTGAAAATTTTTTTATTTAGAAATTGAGCAAACACAAAGTTTCTTTAATTTTATTGAGAAATATTACTTGAAACATCAAGTATCTATATAAAAAAAAATTTAAAATTTCATAAACTTAAAAACACAAACATCCAAATTATTGGACTAAAATTTTAATTTAATAAAACAAAAATAAGGAATTTTTGAAAAGATAGAAAAACTACTAAAAAAACGAAATTCATTCAATTCGAATTTTACAGGTATTTTGTCAATTTTTATATTTTTGACAATTTTCCTAAATATTACAGAAAAGAAATTTCAAAAATTGAAAATTTGTGTTAAATGCCAAAACCTTCGAAAATAATGTGGAAAATTGTCAAAAATGGAGTTTTGGCGAAATGTTATACCCAATAACTAAATCATTTTTGGATTTTAGTGATATTTTTTCATTTTGCGTAAATATTTTATGATTTTTTATTAGGTTGAAAAGACCTCTAAAATAATATTTTCGAATATATAAAAATTTGGCTAAATTGAATTGTTATTGTCAGTTTTCTATATTTGTAAAATAAGTTTACCATTTTTACTATATATGTAAAAAGAAAAACCCTCCAAAATAGCCTATTATATATGAAGTGAAAATATTAAACACGAGTAATTAGGTAAAAAGCAAAAGCACTTTCATTAAAACTGTAATACATGAAAAATTAAAATAAAAATCTTGAAGATATTGACATTTATGGAAAAGAATATGGAACATATAATTCCTATTAAGTCTAATTATTTAATCATAAAATACCTCAACCATTACACATTAATTTTATCTACACAAATTCTTTCAAGCAAAAAAAAAAAAAAAAAAAAACTCAAATCAAATGGCTCAAACAATCAAATCTTTAATTTTAATTTTTGTTGTAACTCTTTTCTTCATCTTTCAATATAATCATTGTGAGACTTATCAGAATTGTCGACCTCCCCATTTATTTAATTTTAATGAATAAATAATTTTGGAGTCGTCACCAACAATATTAAGGTGTGATTGGTCACCCAAAGAAAAAATGGTCTACGAGATTTAAATTCGGGAGTCAGTTGTGTGTAAGAAAGGTGTTAGCACCCTCTAGGGGTCATGGATATCAATTCAAGAAAATAAAACCTAAGCATGAATTGATAATTATGGGTGGCATAGGAACCATTAGAAAAATGAAATTTATTTTTGTTTTAAAAGATTTTTTTATATTCACCTCAAGAATATTAAAATACCAAACTTTGATATTTTAATCTCCATCATAGGTATTTAATGAAAAATTTCATGTATCTAAGAATTAATAAATTCATAGAAAACACTACTAAAGTCTCATATGTTTATAATTTTAAGACAATCTATTAATTAAATTTTCAAATGGAGAAATTTTATGTATTTAAATTATAAAAAAAACAATATTTTTTCTCCAATTTATATTTTTATATTTAAATTAATAAATAAATAATAATAATGACAAAACATTGTGAAATTTAAGAAATGCTTGTGAAATAAATAATGTAATATGTTGAGATAAAATAATATGAAGAGTTTGAGATAAAATAATACAGATATATACAATAAATACATAAAATAAATATAGAGATAATGTAAGTGGGATGCAAACATGTATAACATGCGCAACCCAAGTCATGATGTCGAGATGTCCAATAATTAATTAATGTCAATTAATGGGCGAATGAATAATCAACCGAGATGCAAATAATTAATTGCAGAATGCCAAAGGTTATGCAAATAAACAACACAGTACCGATGTCAAATAATTATGGCAGAATGCTAATTCATTAATTCATAATGGATGCAAATAATTCAAATGAACACAACATTAATTAACACTCGACATGGGTGCATGATTAGTTAATAGGCCAAATGAAAAATGGGTGCATGATGTTAAGTAACTAATTAAAAAAATAATTCAAATGCATAATTAACCTAAAATGCCAAATGGATACTAAATATTATACATGTATGACAAATGGATACTAAATATTATACAGGATATGTATAATGAATATTATATAGGAGGATAACCAAAAATGTCAAATAATTAAAACAAATACCGAATGAGTGCTAATTAATGCCAAATGAAAAAGACAGATACCAAATGGGTGCCTAGACCAACATGATGTAGGAGGGTGTAAAACTAGTAATTAACACATCAAGCAGGTAATTCAAAGAATAATTAACAACAATCAAACAATAATTAATTAACACAGTACTCAAACGGGTGCCAAATAATTATCGCACAATCATTGACCATGAATAAAAAAAATGTAGTAATTTAAATCGACTTAAATTTTTTAAAAAAAATTACCAGCCCGCCTTAAATCCAATCAATGCAAAATGCTTCAATATTCTTAAATTCTTTCCAAATCACAAACAGATTCAAAAGATTTCTTTTTTTGTATGATAAAAGTAACCTCCTCCCCAAAAACCCATCCTTCTCTTTTTATAGGGTCAGGTTTAGTCTTAGATTCTTGAGTGAAGTGGAATGAAATACTACTAAAGAAAAAATGGGAGAAGTGGGAGAGTAAAAGAAAGTGGGAGCACGGTTTAGTTTTAGATTCTTGAGTGAAGTGGAATGAAATACTAGTGAAGAGAAAATGGGAGAAGGTGGGAGAGTAAAAGAAAGTGGGAGCAATGAGCGTGATAGCGGGGTGGTTGAGAAAATAAAATTCAAATTCTTTTACAAAAATAAATAATACTTTTCATTATGATGTTGAAATGCTTGGTGAAAGCTTCCTTGAGACGACGAATCGTGATCAAAATTTTGAGTATAAGAATCAATATTATTGATCTTATAGGAAGAATTAAGTCGAAGAAAAGAGCACCAAAGGTCCAAGGTCAATCGTCGGAAAATTAGAACCCCGTCTATGGTCCAAATCAATCGTCAGGAGATTAGAACCAAACGACGTCGTTTGGTGTCCTATCTTTGATATATCTCTATATTGTTTTTCGTTATTACTTCTTCTAAAGGTGATGTATGTAATAAATTTAGGGTTTATGTTTTTATATAGAGTTGATAAGTATGTGGAACCTTTTTTATTGAGAACACACTCAATTTTCCAAATGGCTGCCATTAGACCTCTAGTTTCCATAGCTCTCTTGGCTCTTCTCTTCTTCTCCGAATCCCTACTCACTTCCCATTCTCTTACCGGAATTCCTCACCGGAACATCTTAAATACGGTGGCGAATTGGATTGTCGATGGCAGAGTTGAGTCCTCCTACCAAAGGAAGTCGAATAAGCTTCATATTGAAGATAGAAGAAAGCGGCGGAGTCGACCAATACTAGTCAGCAGCAGCAATGAATCGAAGCCCAGTAGCGTCCCTTGAGGTTGGATCTATGTTGTTGTGTATCTGCATTTTCTTGGGATTGTTCTTATGAATATTGTGTAAACTTCGGAATCTTATTTTGTTTCTTTTTTTTTTTTTTTTTGTTGTGGTGTGTGTATTTAGCTCTAAGATAATGATTTAAAGGGAAAAGAAAACCAATGACTTTAAACTTTTGATTTTACATCTTGCTGAAAAAAAGTACTTGGAAGAATGGAATTGAAAAACAATAAAATCAATTACAGTATTCAATTTATTGCATTGTGCTTTATACTATCAATTGAGATTTGTGGTTTGATTTATCTACTCCAAACGTAATAATAATATTGAGGGACAAAATATCAATTTGTCTTAAAAAAATATAATAAGGAAAATTGAGAGATTGTATTAATTAATTTAAACACTACTCTACAAAGTGTATCAATTTGAACCTTAATTTTATTAAGTGTATTAATTTACCTGTTCCAATATATTATGTTTGAAAAATATTTTGTGCGGAGATTATAATTGTATTAATTTAAACTTTTAATCATTTTGTAAATCAATAAATTTAATTAGACTTTTTAGACAATTTTTCAGTTAAAAATTGTCCATATATTTACTTTAATCATCCATTTTATAAAATTAACATTTAAAGAAGTGTATATTTATTGTTTGAGAATTAATATATGGATGATTTTCAAAAGTGGTCGTAATGAGTTGTAAGTTATTTGCTTATGAACAACACAATCTGGAACTCAAACGTCACAACCTCCTGCATCAAGTGTGGATGAACAACCACTGCACCAGAAATCCAAACATTTAATTAATTAAAATTATAGGCAGTATGATATTAGTCAAATTTAATCAAAAGAATAGTGTAAATTGATACCATTATAAAAATTTAAAGTAATTAATTGATACAATTATTACTTTAGGTGTTTTAATTTCATACAACCTCAAAATTTAAGAATATAAATTGATATTTTTTCAAATATTAATTTTATTTATGTTTTGTAAATATTTTAGTTATATTTGAAAATGTTCACAGACATGTTTGATATATATATAT
Source organism: Cucumis variabilis (assembly GCA_037974545.1). Lineage (NCBI taxonomy): Eukaryota > Viridiplantae > Streptophyta > Magnoliopsida > Cucurbitales > Cucurbitaceae > Cucumis > Cucumis variabilis. The sequence continues at coordinate 18,325,832 of JBBPDI010000002.1, forward strand.
ATTTTTTTCATACAAACTCAAACCTCCTATCTTTATATTTGTCAATTTTATAAAATAACTAAAAAGGATTATGGGAATAAAGAGTGAAAAGTTAATCAAAAGTGAAACTTAAAAATAAACTACAAATATGAAAGTTTTTAAATAAGAATGGTTGAAAAAGAAAGATACCCACAACAATATTTTAACTCTTTTTTCTTTTTCTTTTTTACTTTTCAATTCTTATCTATATTTTTCTTCTTTTATAAAAGAAGAATAAAATTTAAATTAATTTGTGTTATTGCCTATTCAAAAGAGGAAAAAAGTTATATTTATTTTTCAAACTCAAATCCTTTTTAATGGCAAAACCTTACAACTTTGCAATGGCTGCTTCTTGTGATTTTTATATTTTATTAAATTATGAAAACAAAAAAAAAAGTATAGAAAAAGTCATCTTATAATGTGACACAATTATTTCATATTAAATTGATTAGGACTTTCTTCATATTATTTAAAAATAATATTAATACTGATGTGTACTTGACAATCCACCCCACCACTGTTTCTTCATCATATAATATATCTATGATTTATCTTATCTATTTTTTTTTTAATTTTATTAAATAAAATTTTCACAGATATTTCTGCATTCTTTTATGAGTTTCGAACACCAATCTAATAAACAAATACTCATTTTAATTAAACCGTAAACTTTGAATATTAAATGTTAGTAAATATATCAATTTATACTTTTTTTTTTCAAATAGTCTAAAATTTTAGATTTGGTCTAAATTAAAGTCGAAAGTTAAAAAATATTGATGCATCAATATCTATTTTACACAAATATACTGTGTAATGGCTATTTAGGGACATTCAAAGAAAATTGGGTCATGTTTAGAATTAAGCAACCCCTAAACTATTTGGTAAAATAAATTATTTTTTCATCTACCAAATCACTTTTTCTTTTATTCTAACATCCAAAGAGTATTTTAATAAATTTGTTGTGACAAACACAAAAAAAAAAAACTAAAAGAAATATGTCTTTCGGGTTTCAAAGGAAAACCATACCCTTACTAAATAAATATATCTTTCAAAATTATATTTTCTAAAAGTTTAGATAAAATCTGTTCACACGAGATTTTGAATGAATATTGGGAATACAATCTCTAGTATTTACTCTTTTGATGCTTTCTCTCGAATACGAGTTAAAACTTAGAACTTCTTGATCTTTGGTCTTCAGGATATTGTAGTTGCAAGTCAATTTGAGCTTCGATCTTCTAGAATCCAAAGAAAGTTTAATTTTTCAAGTCTTCAATCTTTCAGAAGATGTTGATCTCGAGCTTGATAAGAACTTGCACGTCTTGAGAGCTTTTTAAAAATTTGAATCTTAAATTCTTCAGAGTGTTTTTTAGAAGTTTGAAAGTTTGAGTACTCCAAAACTTCAATTCTTTCTTCAATCAAAGATCCCCTTAAATGAGTGACAAAAGTCTCTATTTATAGAGAAACTTCATGGGTTTTAGGTGAACTTGAGACCATTTACTTGTTGGGTTTGGACTTGGGCTCATTTGTTTGTTGAGTTTGAGCTTAGACTTGGGTCCATTCATTGACGGGCTCGGGTCCTTTGTTTGGCTCGATTTTTCATCATGGGCTTGCATTGGGTTGGATATGAGAAAACTTGACCATCCAAAATCCAATCAAATTATAATCATCACAATTTTACTGTGATGACGTTCAAAATTTAATTTACCGAAATTTCTTGCTCAACAAAACCATAATTATTTTTCTTCAAAATTAACGATAAGATATTTTTTAACTCATATTAAAAGGTTGAACATTTTAGATATAATGTTCATGAACGTTTTATAAAATTTAACCAATAAAATATAATAAAGGATAAGATAAATTTATATTTATAAATTAAAATATTATTGTAAATGATAAAATTATTGAATTTTTTTATATATATCGTAAGTATTTTGATTTATTTTGTTATACTTAAAATTATCCCTACTAAATTAAAGATTTAAAATGATTCACATAAGACTATAAATTAATATTTTTTGTTGTTAAAAATTTAATCTTTTTCTTAATCTTTATTTAGAATTTTTTGTGAATGGCAAAAAAAGGAAAAAAAAAACTTTAAATGAGTTAAAAGGACTTTATTTTCTAAGCCTTTTATTTATTTATTTCTTAAAAATTATTTGTAAAATAATTAATAAATAAATATTCTGTTAATACAACAATCTGCAGTTCTGTTCCGTATTACCGAATAACTCGAACAGGGAGACGATCTCCAATGGAAGAAGAACACTCCCCTCTGCCCCAATCCGGCCTGAAACAAGATTTCG
>JBBPDI010000002.1:18347180-18357694 GCA_037974545.1 Cucumis variabilis
ATATTTGTAATTACTTGTAACTCAATCACCACTTACCATAGCACATATTCTTGTACATAATTTATGTACTTGAATTGTTGTAATTTACTTTGTACAGTGGAAATTTTATATTAGATGGAAAAAGAGGTTCTATTAGATCTCAATACTATCTCTGAAGTTCGATTTTAATTTGTTTTGACCTAATGAGAATTGAGTAGATAGATATCAAGTTGGACCATTTGAACAAAAAAAGTTGAAATAATATATATTTCTATGAATGAAGAAAAATTAGATACAACTACACAAAAACGACTTGCTACCAATCATTGCCAAAACTAAGCTCTATCTTCTAGTTGGTTACTTAGTTTCAATCCCATTGTAATGTATCAATTTATTTCAATCAAATGATTCAATTAAAAGAGCACTAAACTTGCAATCTGCTCAGCTCCTACTCATCTGATAAAGAAAAAGAGAACAATTAGTGAGTTAAATTTGATATTAAATTTTTTATTTCATTAAACTACAGTTTGAATTGAAATAATTGATGCTAAAATATTATACTTCAAATTTGTTTGTCTTAGCTTGCCTCAGTCATTTTTGTGATGGCTAAGTTTGACCTACATTGTAATTGGACTTTGTTGTCCATAGTCTACGCCTTATGGCCTGATCTTAGGTCCTGACTCACCCTCACTACTAAGTACAAATGTGAAAATGGACATTTTTCTTAAATTTTTGCTTAATCGTTCATGACAAGCTCTATTATTGCTCGTGCCAAATGATAAATGACATATAATACAAAGTTATAAATAAGCGAATACCAATGTGCACAAAAACAGAACAAGATAGTGATCTTAGGAATCTTCTTCGACCTCGTCCTCGGCCTCTCCTGACCCATCCCACCACGAAACAGGACCCAATCCATCTTGGTCAAGTGATGCCTACACCAACCCAAAAAAGGTAAAAAAAACCTCAATAACAAAATAGTTGATATGTAGTGGAATGAACATAATATTGCTTTTGTATTTACACTGACTCTACTACAAATCAGTCTTCCATAGACTAATATGCTACAGAAACATTTATCAATAAGATAAAGTAAAGGAAATGGTTGAAGTTGAGAGTGAGTGACATACAGTAATAACCATGGGAGCGAATGGTTTTACATTAATACTCTCTTTTGGTTCCTCCTCCATTGGAAATTTTGAATTACTCTCTTTTGGCTGCTCCACTAGAATTGCAGGGTACTCTATACTGTGTACTTTAAATTTTATCTGCCATTTCAAAAAACCAAAACTAAGCTTATGCACCATCTCCAAAATTCATACTCTATGTAACCTAAGAAGCATAGACACAAACTTCTTAGACACAGATATGAAACAACACAACAATATGCTAATTTTGAAATATCTAGGATACAAGATACGTTGGGGAGACAATTTTTTTTTTTAAAAAAACTTTGTTTGTTTAAATCTTTGGTTCAAAATATGGGCTTTCCTTCTGTTTTGTTAACATATAATTCCACATGTAAGAAATTACGAATAAATATATAAAAATAGGACACGGTCAAAAGCGTGTCCAAAATGGATACTCCCACCTAAAATGGAGCGTTTGTTCTGCAACATTATCACTGCACAACAGTATACATCATATACTTTTTCCTTCATGTTTGTGCTTATTGTATTTAGATTCCCACACTACTAAGTTTTCAAAAAGAAATTGAGTAGGTCTTTTGCAAAGTTGAAAACAAATCATTTCACAGTATAAGAACCTAAATGAAATGAGTATAAAAGTTGAGGACTAACACTGGATTTAAGCCTATCATAATTGACAAACCTCATCAGATTCATATATGTCGAACGGTACTTCATTGTAGATCCACACCCATCTGCATCTTCCACTGCAATCATTGGAAAAAGAATAGTCACAAATAATATTTTAGATATATGAACAATAGAAATTATAGTTCAATAGAAACACCACTTATATTTTTAGTTAGTGGCTGTAAGTTGCACAGGGGAATTACCCATTATTTTCATCTGGTGTGAATTCAGATCCAGAGGGCATAAGCTCGACTGGAACATAAATATCCTCGAAAAATTCAAGTGATACTGCAAGTTTAGCATACATCCATCACCACCATTCTCCATTCCAAATTTATCATATGTTACGTTCATAAAGCAAGAACGAGAAGTTTAAGGTAACTCCTATAGACTTCAAAAGAATTTACCCAATTCTAAATCTCCAAGCTGACAGGAACCCAAACCAAATTTCCAAGCAAGTTATCAATCATCAACATGAAAACGTAACAAAATACTTGTGTGCGTGTATATATATGTATATATTGGTATGATTACAAGTTCCTTTCTGTACAGTTAACCACCAGCATTTCTAACATTGCCAAGAATTGAGAATATAGATCTAGACCGTTGAATCAATCAGCAAAACAACTCATTTTGGAAATCAACACCAGAGCTCTTGCTAATCACTAATGAACCAATCTCCTCAAAAGACTTATACAAAGGGACTAATTTTAAATGTAAACTAAATATGAAGAAAAATGCGACAAGATTTAGAATGTTAAACTAAGACATTCAAATCAAAAGAAAAAAAAATCATTACAGAGAAGTATTCATTCTTTAAGTTCAAAAAAAAAAAAAAAAAGATATCACATACTTCGCAAACCATTTTCATTTGATTCTTGAACTTTTCCAATAATTACCTCCCCTGTGAATGGACGAAACACAATCAATGTGAACACAACCTGCCAAAATATCCACACATAAAACTCAGGTCATCATATTTCCAATGAATAAGTATCCCGATGTAGTTTTGACAAAAATCTATGATTTCAAATGACAAGAATAGTGAAAAGACAAATAGTGCATAAGATAGATGAATAAATAAGAGACCAAAGTTTACTGATTATGTGATTTTGACTTTACATGTTGAAGCACAAAAGCATTTTCCTTTTGTACTTGATAATTAAAGTATACCTTACATGTTAGATACCAAATATGCATATACATGTTGGATGGTCACGAGTGTCTAAATTAGCCTCCATGTCTCTTGACTAATTTCAAGGGAAAACTCGTCTAACCCTACAACATTTAGACGTCGTGAAACTCGTAATATATTACATACTAGGTAGGTAACCACCGTAGATTGAACACGTTCATTCAAAGTTCTTTATTAAATCCATGAACCTTTTTGATCTACCAGAATTATATCATACATACATAAGCACTGACACTAAGTAACAAAGAAACTTCAATGTAAAGGTTCAATCTTTAAAGACACTAAGTAACAAAGAAACTTCAATGTAAAGGTTCAATCTTTAAAGACACTAAGTAACAAAGAAACTTCAATGTAAAGGTTCAATCTTTAAAGATAAATGCAAGAATACCTTGTATGTTGCAGCACCATCGCTGGGAAAGATAAAGCCCCCATCAACCGATCTTATATCATAAACAGAAATACATATCCCTAAGTTGGTAACCATCTACATAACAAAGCTCATCTCAATAAAAGTGTTGATATCCCAAGGCAGATGGTAAAATTGAAGAAGGTTAATCAACAAGCTTACAAACAAAAAATACACGAACCTTATCTATGAATAGTTTCTCCAGCTCACCCTTAATAGCATCAAGGATAGGTAAATTAAGCAAGCTTGGAGGTACACGTAGTGTGTTCTCAATTCGGCTAAGATAGAACATCTGGATGTTCTATAAAGCTAATAGTTCCGATCAAAACACAATTCTTCAGCCCCTGGATAAAGGAAACCAATGCAAAACATCAGATTTCAAGCAAAGGTATAAATGATAAAGGAAATTCCATACTACGTAATGTATAAACAGAAACAAAACTAACCCACAAGAACTAAACTCAAATAATTACAATTACGAAAACCCAAAGAGCCAATGTATCTAAAAAAAGAGACAAGAAAACAAGAAACTACTAAAAATAAAAGAAATAAATAACAAAACATCACATAATTAAATCAAATGAGAACAAAGTAATGTATAAACAAAGCAGCAGATCAATTTAGCAAAAACAAAGAGTTCAAACCCAAGTATGAGAACAGCGGTGAATCTTACAATTAAATAAAACAAAGAGTAGGGGTCTTCTAAAGACTAAAAATTTAGAGGAAGAATGAAAGGGGTTTTGAGAGAAAGAATCAGACGGAGAAGAAGCGTAAGATAATGGCTGAAAGAGAGGTCAAGAGAGAGAGAGGAAGAAAGTATGCAAAAGCATGGAAGTTGGAAGGTATTTACCTTATTGTACTTTGATAAAAGAGAGTCAACAGAGAGGTCAGTAGAAGATGTTGAACTTAAGCCGAGAGAATCAACTCTGAGAAATTGAAGCCAAAAATAAACTACTTTTGGGAAATCGACGATGGATAAAGAGATGACAAAAGTGGAGTCGTGATAGAGACAATGACGGAGAGATAGACACAAACTGAAATCGATTAAAGAGATGATCGCAAATAGAAATCGACAAAGAGAAGACGCTTGAACGGAAATCTTGAGAGAGAAAAGGATGGACCGAGAGACGAGGATGGACAAAGAGAAATCAACGAGAAATCGACGAAGAGACAATGATGGGTTGAACGAAAATCATGAGAGGGAAAAGGAAAGTGAGTGTGGGTATTGTGTCTCCATGCGTGAGAGAGAGAAAACAAAAGATGAAATGTGAAAATGGGCTCCAAAGGGGGGAAATAAAAATTTTGACTAATTTTAAATGGATAAGTAATATTAATTTCTTTCCCCACTTTTTTTTTTCAATAGCCCAATTTTAAATGGGCTATCTTACAAGGCTATTAAAAGCCTTATTTCTTGTAGTGAATTTTCTAATATACACGACCTTGCCTATATACCTTGCATAATCTTTTACCTTTTTGCATATCAATTCACATCTTGTCAGTTGTACCTCCCCTATCTATAACTTCTTGAAGCTAGGAAAGGGATTAGATTGATGCTCGTCCCAAGGTCGCATAGAGCACGACTCAAATCCATTCTGCTTATTAACTAAAGAATCGTGAAGCTTTCAGGACTTGTCATCTTCTCTGGCACCCTATTCTTGAAGATGTTATTCTTACGTTAGAGCTACAGTTTCAAAATCATTAATCTTTCTCTTCCTCGCAAAGATGTATTTCACGAACTTGACGTAGAAGGGCATTTGCTCTAACACATCAACAAACGAGATGTTGATGTGTAATTGCTTCAAAACATCCAAAAACTTGAAAAATTGTTAATCGTAGTCCTTCTTCTTTAGGCAACCAGGAAATGGAAGAGGCGACAAAGGAATAGAGCTCGTCACCTGGTTAGACGCTTCGTCACATTGCTCTTCTCGTCTTGTGTTCTCCACTTACTTGCTTGGTACATTTTTACTCTGCAAGGAAAAATCATTATTAGTTAAAGAGAAGTTTAAAGGATTAAAATCATTACTTATGCTGTCAATGTCGACAATAGAGTGTCACCGGATGGTCAAGTTCCTTCCACATTTGAGTGTCATCGCTTAACACTTTTCTTTACCTGATCCCCCCATCTGATTAGGGGTTTTAGTGTTGCTAGGGAGGGATCCCTTGGGTCTTTCAGAGATATCGCTGGTGAGTTACCCTAGCTCCAACCTCAAATTCTTTATAGACGAGGTCTGGCTCTGTAGAAGAGCATCATTCCTCTACATATATTCAAAAAAGATGGCCTCTATTGATGAAGAAGAAGAAGAAGATGTAGAATGGTTAAGATTGTTGTAGTGGTGGTGGCATTGGGTTGGTTAGTGTGGCCTTTCATTGTACTGCTTTTGGCAATAGCTAGATGCTTCGCCTTTGTAATTCACTTGGCCACCTTGTCACTTCTAAACATTCTTCTTTTGACCCCCAATTGAAATATGGATAATCTCTCCATCCCTTCTTGTACGTATTGAAGTAAAGGTCATTTTTTTAAGTAAGCAACAATCTCTGTATTCAATGGGCATGCGTTAGTGTCGTGGGGATTTTCGCACCCTGCACATACCATTTTAGCCACCTGTTGCACCGCCTCAGTGGAGCTTCCCATGGCGTTGACTTGTGACAATGTCATATATTGAAGAAACTTGTTCATTTTGGTGACTTGACCTTGTAACACCACCATTGCGTTCCTATCCATTCCATCTTCTTACCTTCCTATATCTCCTCTGTTTCCCTGATTGTCATTCAGTGATCCAAAACCATTGTCTCTCAATTCCTAACTATTCATGGTTATAGCATCTAGCATAGTTTTCATCTGGTTATAGGATGACCTCAACATTCCACTTGTAAACATAGCGTCAACAGATTGTTTGGTATCCCTCCTCAGCCCAAAATAAAATTGCTCCATCAAAACGCATCCAGGGATGCTGTGGTAAGGGCATCACTTGATCATCCTCTTAAATCTTCTCCATGCGTCGATCAAATTCTCACTATCTCGTTGCTCGAAGGTCATCAAGTCCTGCCTTCTTCTTGCATTTTCAATGGGCGAAAAGAACTTCTTCATGAACTTTTCAATCAAGCTATCCCAAGTTATAGCTTTCCCTTTCTCCAGAGAGTTGGCCCGTTGTTTTGTTTTGTCACGTAGTGTCAGCAGGAATAACGCTAAATGTAACTCGTCTTGTGATATTCCTAACATGGTAAACGAAGTGCAGATAGAATAAAAATTTATGATATGCTCATGGGGATCTTTACGTGGCTCTCCCCCAAATTGTCCTGCATTTTGGATCATTTGGAGCATTACATGTTTGATCTCTAACCTTGCATTTTTGCCAAACACCAAATACTCGATACCTAGGTTGAAACATAAAGGTTTGGTGATGCATATGATTTGATAAGACGGTCTAGATCATGGGCTAAATATGCACGATTCTGCTTTGGGACATTTTGATTGATATGGTTATTATTGTTATTCTGATTTTCCATATTTGCATGATTTTGCCATTGTCTCTATCTATGGTTTCTTTGAAATGTTTGCTCAATTTTAAGGTCAAGTTGAAATCCAGGTTGTTAGCCTTCACTCATAAACTTGTTCACGGACTTTTTGGTTAAAGGACGCAATTCAGCTAAAATTAAACTTCTACACAATTTAGCACACCACTGAGTTAAATAGGAAAACTTGAAACTCCTCAGAAATGGCGCCAAAAACTTGCTTGTTTTAGTTTATGTATTATATTTTTACAAGTATTATAGGAAGGGATAAAATCTCTTGACAACCGAAGATTTTACAGAATCATTCCTCAATTTAATTTGGGAATCCCAAAATACCAGTACATTTGCAATATTTAGAATCAAAATTCTAAATAAGAAAACTAAGCATGCTTTTAAATTAAAAAGATACAGAGAACTTACTCTTGTTTATGTCTCTGAATCTACAATCCACCGAATTGGGGACACCACCCGTCGAAGATCTTCCTATCCTCTAGAATGAAATTGGTTTTTCAGAACCAATTGGGATGAAAAATATTTTTTAGAGAGAAACTATTTTGCAAAAAAGCATAATCATCAGTTCATTTGATTGATTAAGAAAAATTGTATTTCTTCTGCATATTTATAACTCTCTTTCCTTCATGGACTAGAAAAGGGGTAAGAGAGAATCATGGGTTTCCATTAATTTAAAAAATAATAAATTAATAAAAATTTCAAATCAACTAATTAATTAACAATTAATCAATTAATTAAATTATATTTAATTAATATTTTATTTAAATAATTACAACTAATATAAATAAATCTCATTACTCCACGAGCTAGGAAAGAGACTAATGGACTTACAGATTAGAAGCTACAACGATAAGAGATTAATTGGCTAAACTCATTAACCACATTAATCAATACTCGTTAATTGTGTGTGTGCACCCCACCAAAAAACTCACAGTTGAACTCTTCTTATTGTAGATATATTTATGTGTCTACGGATATAGACCAATAACAGTAAGTTAGTCCTTCACGAGTTCGTAACATCAGCTAGGTCAATTTACCGTTTTACCCTTGGATTACCTCTAATCCTTAAATACCAATGCTCTTCTAATGAACAACTTGTTTATGGTCCAATCAATAAGCAAAAATCCCTCTCGTGCCACAAAAAGGGTAGGGCCCTTTGTTCAAGTCCCAGAGACACCATTTGAGGGAATATTCATATACTTACCCTAAAGTCGAAAAGGAGTGAATTCCATCTTGTGTAATTATGTTCTCAACTCCCCACTCGGTCTTGTACCCAAAATGATAAGCATATTGAGTCGACGATCTGGTCATTCTCACCCGTACAAACCAAAGGACAATCCCTTATGAACAAAAGTTCATAATACACTCAGGATTAAGACTAAGTTACCTAGGTCATTCTAATGAAATAGAAACCTAACTAGTTAACGTAGTTAGATGTAGTGGTTACTATTTTGTGGTCCGGTCTTATGCAAACTCATTGCATAGGATACCTTCACTCGTATGTCACCTACGCAAATGCATTGGATCATTGTGTTTGTATCAAATACAAAGTGAGTTGTATCCATAGTGTTACCAGGATAAGGTACCCAACCTTATCTCTATACTATAGACCATTTAAGTTGATCTCGAACATGATCCTTGTATGTCTCTACATACTGTTCAAGAGTCATCAAACATCTTTATACTATAGACCATTTAAGCTGATCTCGAACATGATCCTTGTATGTCTCTACATACTGTTCAAGACTCATCAAACAACTTAGGATGTAAGTGTAGGGATAAAAGTCCTATGGCAGCGGAAGAAATAAAAAACCATTACTCAATTTAATTGGGAATATTTAAAATACCAGTACATTAACAAAATTAGAATCAAAATTCTAAATAAATTCTAAGCATGCATTTTATTTAAGAGTTACAAAGAACTTACTTTTCGATGATGTCTCTGAATCTGCAAACACCCTAATTGGGACACCACTCGTCGGAGACCTCCCTATGCTCTGGGATGAGATTGGTTTGTGGGTAACTATATCGAATCTTCTCTTCAGGAGTTTTAAAGAAATCTGTCACATCCAAATTAGTCATGTTCGATGGATTGAATATATCATTATCTTGATAAGCATAATTGGCTTTTACATTTTTTCCTTTTTTTCTTCTCTAGGAAAGATTCATATAAATCAACTAAGTGTTTCAATGTACGACAAACATGTGACCAATGTTCAGTCATACCACATTGGTAGCATAATTCTTCATCACTTTTTGAATTTTTATTTTGTGGAGCTTTCCTTTTATGATCATCGTTTCATGTGGTTCTTTTGAAATTTGGATTATTAGAACAACAACCACAAAAATAATAATTATTACTTCCTATTCCATGATTTCTACCTCAACCATGACCAAGCCACGACCTCATCCACAATTAAAATTCACAACATTCACCTTAGGGAATGATGTTGTTCCACTTGATCGAGATTCGTGATTTTTTCATCAACAACTCATTATTTTCTTCAACAACAAGATGACATGAGATGAGTTCAAAATATTTTGTAAAATCTTTCTTTCGATATTGTTGCTGCAGAAGCATATTTGAGATACAAAAAGTAGAAAATGTCTTTTCCAACATGTTCGTATCAGTAATTTTTTCTTCGCATAACAACAATTTTGAACTAATTCTGAATAATTCAGAATTGTAGTCACTTACTAATTTGAAATCTTATAGCCTCAAATGTATCTAATCATAACGAGCTTGGAAAATATGAACTAATTTTAAATGATCATATATTTCTTTCAATTCACTCCACAACATATGGGGATCTTTTATTGTTAAATATTCTTACTTGAAATCTCCAAGAATGTGATGACAAAGGAAAATTATGACTTTCATTTTTTCTTGATTGGTCGTTGCATTTCCTTCATTAATTGGATTTTCAAGATTTGTGGCATTTAAATACATTTCAGCATCAATAACCCATGACAAATAATTGCTACCGTTAATGTGAAGGATCGTAAATTCTAGTTTCACAAGATTTACGATGGTAATACAAATTATAATTATATAAAGAATTTAATATACATTAAACATACAAAATAATATTTATTTTATTAATTATAACAAATAGGGGAAAACCGACATACCATTAAAAACTACCTTCGACAGGGTAGATAGTAGGAGCTTGTGCTGATAATGTGTTGTAGAAACAAGGCATAACCGAAACAAGGATATCAAGAAATATAATATTAAAAATATATAAAATATAATAATAAATAAATAGAAAAAATAAAAAATCTCAAATTTCCCCACTTTCTTCAATTAATTTGGAATTCCTCTAATCCACCAAATGTAGTGTAATTTGACAACCCGAGGTTGATTACATAGCACTAAAGGTGAACATCTTCTAAATACATCGCATGAGAGTTGGATGTTGGGAGGAGTGACTAGGAAGGAGTGGCATGTGGCTATTAACACCAAGAATACTAATGGGCATCTACGTTAATAATATTTTAATACAACTTTTCTAAAACATTTCAAAATTTTCGCTATTGGATCTTCCGCTGCTTGAAAAATAAAGCATACAGATTTTAATAGTTTTAT
>JBBPDI010000002.1:18562549-18576936 GCA_037974545.1 Cucumis variabilis
TGATGAAAGCAATGGCTGTAATGTGGTGGCATATGCTTTCTTCATATTTTCTGAGTTTATCATTTTGATATATATCATAGTGTGGATAATATGTTATGTTTCTTTTTGTGTTGAAGTGGGAGCATAATGAAGAAACTTCTGATGTTTAAGTAACATCACTTTACTGTATTTAACTTCTTTATACGGTCTTATGTTTCCACATGGGAATGCTTCCCTTTCAAAAACTGCCAAGTTGATGCTTTTTGTGTATCCAACATTTCTTTTGAAATTTTACTATTGTTTTCCTCATTACACTCACTTTAATCAAGTTGTGGGTTCCCCTGTTAAAGACATCTTATCTGGAGGAATAAAGAGGTTGTATGCTCACAGTTTTATGAGTATTATTTTTCAAACCAATTTTACGAGATTGAAATTTGGCTACGCATATAATTAGTACCGGTCTTTGTTTGAGATGATGTGTGTTTTTCGTGTGGAGGTGATTCTATATTACTCACGGGTGAGCATTAGTCAGTCAACGAAAATTATTATCAGCCATCGTTGGAGAAGAATTAGCAATTGATTCAACGTAAAATGTAAAAAGAAAGATGAGATAGGATGAGAAGGAGAGATGAAGTACAAAGTATATGGATCTATAACGGAATATTATTAATGAATCGATCATAATGCAAACATAATAGGATTGGTTTTGAATCTGTCACATTTATGTTACCGTTACAAATAGAATGAAACATGTTACCATTTACCATTAAAATTACTGTTTTGTTTCATTCTAATTGTAATTGCTTTTGATGACAGATTATGAATTTATCACAGTTACCATTACAATTAGAATGAAATATATGACTGTTTTATTTTATTCTAATTGTAATGGTAAGAGTGACCATATATGTAACGGTAATTAGTAATTTTTAAATGCAAATCAATTTCGAGAATTAATTTACATTTTCTTTGTACGTACTAAGTACAAAGTACAAGCCAAATGTAAATAACAACTGATTTAGACAAAATTGGATGTAACTAACTTTTTAAATAACATTGGAGGCAAGAATAATGGCAAACTAATTGATTGAAAAAAAGAGAGAATAAAAAGATATATATATATATATATATATAACAAATATCTAAAGTTAATTTTCATAAATATAACAAAACATTAAAATATTTATTATACGTGTGATAAAATAAAAAAGATTACAAAATTGATTTCAGATCTGTTCATCATTTTCATCTTCTTTCTTCTCTTCTTCAATTTTTCATTTCCATTTTCTTTTCCTTTCCATGTCTTTCTCTCTTTTTTAGAATTTTTCTTTTATATTTTTATGAAATGATAATTTTTGTTTTTAATCTATCATAAATACAATAAAGTATTATCAAATTTTCTTTTATATTTTTATGGAATGATAATTTTTGTTTTCAATCCATCATAAATACAATAAAGTGTTATCGTGTATAAAATATAAAATGCCTTTAAAAAATATAGATATTAGTACACATTTTTTATATTTTTCATGGAAAACCTACGAGTGTTTTCTCTTTTTTCAACTAAATATTTGTTATATTTTTAAAAAAAAACTCCTTTATTTAATTTAAAAGTAGTTTTTTTGAAAGAATAGATTAGGACAATGCAACTATCAAAAACTCCATGATCATGTCCCGAGCAGCGACTTCTTTCTTTCTTTTCCATTTTCACCTTTTTTGTTAATCACTTTCTGTTTTTCAAAATTAAGCCTAAATTATCAAATGAAGCTCTACTTGGATCCATGTGCACATCCTATCTTTCTGCATTTTTAAAAACAATTTCTATAATCAAAATTTGGACAGAAAATGCAATATGAAGGATGATATTATACACATTAACATTATAATTTATGGATAATGTCAACATAGTAAAAACAAATTTGTCCGAACAATATATACTGACACAATGAGATTACAGAAATATACAGCTTCAGCATTCCCAAATCTCAATCAGATTAGTCTTAGCCAAAGGTCTTTTCACTGCTGTAACACATGTACAGAAAGCCATCATCGTCCTTGTATGAATCATACACCGTACTCATTATGCTAGCTGCAACAATTTGAGGTCATTTAGAAAACGAGAACGAGAACAAAAACGAGGCACCAAAATGGTCAATAACATCAACTAAAGTGCAACTCTACCTGTTTGAGGCAAAGTATTGTTTACAAATACAAAGAGAGCTTTTCCAGGTGCTAGATGAAGCCTGGTGCTTAGAACATGGATGAATTGCCCAACAGACATGTCTCGAGGAATAAGGTACCTTTTTAGTCAAATGAGAAAACAAATGACATTCAATAGAGAAAGAAAAATCGTGATGACACAATATGCCGCCATGCTACATTCGGATCGATCATAACTGCCTTTCAAATATAAAGTGGGCTGTTTTAACTACGTTCTTGTTTATTTATCATATTCATGTTTCTACCAAAAAAGTTTGTTTCTTAGGAAAATGAGAAATGGGTAGGAAACGAGAAATAAGAACATAATCAAGCAGACTCGTGACAGACAAGGTGAGAAATCTATGAAACATGTAGTGTTTTATTTATGACAAAAACATGATTCAACCGTCAGAATGATACTAAATTTACTAAGTTTCGTTTCGGGATGACTATATAATAGGGAGTACCAGAAATTTATAGCCCAACAAAAACAAGCACGAGCCAATCAAGAAAAGAGTGTAATTCTAATCTCTGTTTCCATTCAATTGATTTTCAGAGACAGTTAAATGAAATTAGTAGAACAGAAACATTGAGGAAACTCAAAACAAGATGGAGAAGCTCACTTCTTCTTTTCCATCTCAGGAAGTTCACATTTCCCATATCTCTCAACAATTACCTGCAATTACTCGAAACATCAAAAGGAAAACCGTTAATTTACTTACGTGTATTTTGGAGGAAATTAATATCTATCTATCTATCTATCATTTGCACTCACAAACATAAGAAGATTACATAATTGAGACTTCATATTATTTTCCGTGGCATTGAATTTTAGGAACAAAAATAGTGAATGTTTCATTTGTCTAAGCAACCAAAATTGAATTTGAATACAATCAACAAGCAGCTTCTCGCCACGAGTTATGCGAAATACCTCATACAAGTTTGTTCTTGGATAACAAAGGAAACATTGACTAAAATCATTTGATAACTTTAGAATTTCATTTCCCTACAGCAAAACACGCAAGCTATTTTAAAAACCCTAAGAATTCGTAAACAGGAAAACAGATTTTAAAAAAACCCTAAGAATTCGACACCTGCAGACTCTCTGAATCACCGATATCGTGTATATCGATTAAATCCACAAATTCACCGTCATCTACTACAATATCTCGACAAAATGTAAAACATATGGACCTAGAACCGGATCTTCTCTAATAAAACACAAATTTGAAGAGAATCTTGCAACTTACGGGGATTCGATCAGGATACTTGGCCAAGATTTCGAAGGACTCCTCAAATCGTTGTTCTATGAAAAAATGAAGGCCATAATTAAACAAACGATCTTAAAAAATAGATATAAAAGGAGAGAAAAAACGATGAAAAATTAGGAAGATGATGTAGAATTTGAAGCCACAAGAAGTGAATCATACCGAAGGTGAACTCGTCCTTGAAGGATTTGGTTCTTCCCATTAGCTCTGTCTTTGCGTTGCCGTACAAATGGGAAGAACGTATAAGTTGAGATAATCCAATCCTACCTTCTGCTTTGTTTAAATTAAAATTTAATTAACAAACATCAACCCAAACAGAAGACTTTAAAGTTATTTTGAAAAATAACACAAACTTAAAAATAGATTTTTAACTATATATATGAAACAATTTTTTTAAATCAATCAAATGGATTTTCAACCTTTGTAAACTAACTCAACTCAAACTTTGTACTATAAGTCGAGTAGTTTGAATCGTCGAGTTATTCTTACACTCCTATTTTCAGTTTACCATCTTCGATTTGATCTGTTTTGATGAGTCAATAAGACTTTTTTAGTTTATCATACTCACTTCCGAGTTATTTCTATTTCAGAAAATTTTCTTTTTTATTTTTAAATAATTTTAAGCATCCTGCCAAATTAAAATTCTATCCTCTTCTTGTGTTATTGGACCAGCTGGATTTTATAATTTATTTTTCAATGTCTTTATATCATTAAATGTAATATAATAGATATATATCTTGAAAACTAGAGAGCATGTGACTCTCTTTGTAGTATATAATGAAAATTGTCATCTATATACCAATTACCAACCACTAAGCATTAAGCACTAATTTAATTTTCTTTATCATTAACAAAATCTCTTCAATGTTTATTTTGGTATAGAGATAGAGTTATACTTTTGATTCATAAATCTTTAAATAGCTTATATTTTGATATTTGAATCTTTAAACATAACATTTATTTTCTTGAAATTGCATTTTAAAGTTCATGTGACAATTTTTTTTCTTTTTTTTGAAATTTTAAAACATTTATTCTTTTTTGTTTTTCCTCCCTCTTTCATTTGTCTTCTTCCTTTACTGTCAACAACAAATTATCGATGGCACTAGAATGACTCACGAGTATTAAGTTTGAACATAACCCTATGCAGGGGTGGATCTATAAAGGGGTCAGGAAGGGCACGTGCTCCCTCACATTCTCGATTTTTGTATTTTAATATTAATTTTGATATTTTAAATTACAATATATATATTAAATAATGCATATTTTTTATTATATTATACCTTTGGTATAGTTGTTGTGTCCCCTTTAAAACTTCAAGGTCATGGGTTTGAATCCTATTTACTACTATTATTTTTCTTTTGTTAATAGTGTCCCTAGGTATGATTTTTGGATCCGTCATTCACCTATGTGCATTTCGTGCAACCATATTTTTGTTGAGATTGAAACTTTGAAATCCTATTTTTAGATTTCACAGCTATTTTCTTTTATCCTTTCTCATAGAAAGATAATGTGAGAGTGGAGCCTTGATGGTAAGATGAAGGGAGTATTTAAACAATAATTGTTTTTTTTTTGTAGTCCTTTAATTTTGCTAAGATAAAAAAAAGATTTAATTTTGTTACTAATTATTTATTTAAATGTTTTTTCAAGCACAATAATTTTGATGAATATTAAGATATTTTACAAATTGTTAGTCCAGGGAAAAGTGATTCAAAGACACTGATGTAAACATTTTCTTTTAATTATTTCTTTTTAAATTATAACGAGGAGTTATAATCCTTCAACCCATTCAATACAAGTACATTAGTTTTGTTTAATTATAAATATCATCATTCAAAAGAGAATAAAAAAAAAACCTATTTCTTTTAACACAGTAAAAAAATACAGCAAATATAAAAAGATCCTAATCATAAATTTCTTAATTTATACTAATTCACATCAAATAGCTTCAGCGAAAAGATTACAAGTCTTTGACTGTAGAAAATGCAATAAATGTTTTATATGCTAAACTAAGTTGGAAAGGACATACAAAGAGACATGAACTCCCAGGAAATTAATTTTCTAAATTTGAGGGGTAAAAGGGATTTATATTTGGTTAAAATACTATTTTCAATCATTCTTAAAATTTGCATAAGTTGTTTGTTTCATTGAAAGAAATTTTTCAGCCAACTAGAAAGTCTCGTGTCACTTATGATAATAAAAGAAATTAAATTAGATATTTTATTTGGGACAAATCACAAAATTAAGTGTTCTCAAACAAAATTTAGAAAAAGCATGGAAATGGGTAAATTAAATTATTTCATTTTGTGTATGCAATGATGAGAGGTGGTGTAATCAAATATGCTACATGGTGTGGTTAGAGTTGAGATTAATTTTGCTTGAGCTTGCTAATTAGAATAAACTTATTAAAGCTAAATAATCTAAAAATAATGAAAGGGTTTGGATTGAAGTCTAAATAAGCCTAAGTCCGAAACTTAGACCCAAAATTAGTCTAAGCCCATACAAGATCCAACATTCAAATAATAACAAAAAAAAAAAAAAAGAAATCAACAAATTTTATCGCCTCTTCATCACTTATAATTTAAAAATTCGAACATTCATCACCACTAATACGAGAATAAGTTTGCTAACTCCTATATCAGAATCTACATTTGAATGAACCATCAAATGATTAATATCTAAATGATCTTGTTTCATGATCGTGTACCTAAATCATTTATATTTAGTAGAAAATCGTGTACTAATATCGTTTAGATTTAGTATACGATCGTATACCAAGAGCTAAACGATCGTGTACCAAGATCTCAACGATTTTTTTTTTTGTTATTAATGTCAATTTCTTAATTAAAGAAACAATTTTTTTTTTTGGAAAATAGTTCCTTGGATTATTTGATAGTAGGTTGTTTAATTAATAAGGTTGTTTAAGAAAAGGGTAAGAATTGGAGATAGAACAAGCTCACATGACCAACATGTGCTGTTTTAAATGTTTCATACTTCAACAACAAAATAATTTTGAAATAATACATATTGAGATCTACCATATCATATTTATTATATCAAAAACAAATACCACTTTAATATAAAATAAAATATGAAAGCAAAATTAATTAATTAAGATGGTGTTAAAAATATTATTAATTAATATATGAAGAAGATCACCAAATTATTCATCATTTCAATCTTATGAGTTTTGATTATCCAACCCAAATTTTTTCTAAGATGATGCTTTTAGAGTACTCAATCAACCTATTAAAATGAATGTGTTAATTTAGACTTTGGCAATCTAACTCCGCCCAAAAGTTGACAAAGTTCCGTTCATTCTTATATTTGATTTCTATATGTCAATGACATTCAAACGATCAAAGATATACAAACGTTTATCCAAATATAACCTAAGTAAATAAAATAATACCAAGATTTGGTTTATCTAATAGATTTGCCATTAGATTTTCATTATAGACATTTAGTACTCATTTGTTTCACATAATTTCACGTTTAGAATCAAAGTTAGAATTATCTAACATTAAACGTTTCCTAACTCTTTTACACTTTTACATAATTAACTAATGATTTTTTAAACCAAATATCTCAACTAAATTCAACAAAATTATTGATACCCTCGTTATATCCTACTTTCTTCCGTAATGATTAATTGATATTAGAAGTTTTTTCAATAATAGAAAATTTTGACAAACTATTTATAACAAAACCATTCAAAATAAAATTTCTTTCACCTAATTTTTATATGAACGGTAAATATTTTGTCTAATATTCTATTTTTTTTTATAATTTCCTTTATTTTTAGTAAATTTATGGTATTTAGTATTAAAGTTTATTATTAATTATTAGAATTATAATTAATGGAAGAATTACTCTATATAGTAAAATATTAAAATTATTTACAAAATAAGAGAAATTATTATGGATAATAATATAAACTATTAGTATACCAAGACCGCTTAGTTATTAGTTGTCTATCCCAAATAGTCTCGTGTACCAAGATCATTTAGATTTTTAGATTTGGTACATGATCGTGTACCAAAATCGTTTACATTTTTAGATTTGATATAAGATCGTTTAAATTTGGTAACCAAAAACTGACATTCATGTACCAAGGTTTTCGCCCGTGTGTGTGACTTATTAATCGTGAGATATTTTTTGTGGGTTTTTAGGCTTTTCTATTTTCAAAGTTATTCTGCACCGTATAAATATTTTGGTGTTTTGTTATATTTTTTAAAAATAGTTTTAACTTTTTAAATGATTAATTAATATAAGTATATAACAATAACTACCAAATAATTACTTTTTATCTTTTCTATATGAAAAGAAATGAATAGAGACATTTATCAACGTTAATTATCCTATGTATTAAACTAAATACATTATTTATCTAAATTCTATATTCATAAAATAACACTAAATTTTAAATAGAAAACTAACAATTGAGTTAAGAAATTAAAAAAAAAAAAAAGGTTAATTAGTCGTTGGGGAGCGAGGAGTGTCGGTGGAGATCTGAAAGAAATGAATGTCGAAATGTCGGCAAAAGGAAGCTTTACAGATCATTAAGATCGTGCCGATAACATCACCACAACCCATGCACGTCACTCTCACTTCTCCATTTCCCACTCTCACATCCAACCCCTTTTCTATTTTCTTTTATCCTTTCTCAAATATATTAATTCATATATACTTTCTTTTTTTAAAATTTTCTAATTCAAAAATAAAATCATTTCTTTCCTACTAGATTGATGTTATTTTATATAAACAAAATTAATTAGCATGTGATGTGACTTTTTGCGATTTGGTCACAAGGTTGATGAGGTTGTAAACGTGTAAGTAAGTTTTTGGGGCTTTTAATTTTGCATCTAACTAAGTAAGTTTAAAAGTGTCTAATCATTTATTTTGACTTGGTAATAAATTTATTTGTGATAGAGAATTTGAATATGAGAATAAAGAATTGTAAAATAAAAAATGAAAAAAGAAAAGATAAAAAGAAAAAGGAAATAATGCATGTGATGAAGGGTCAAACTTATAGATGTTGTTGGGGTATTTGTGAAGTGAAAGACCAAAAATAATAATAATAAAGACAATTTTCATACACTTTTGCCAACTAAATGACAGATGGCAAACCCTAAACGATGCCGCATTGAAAGAGGAAATAATAAACTTTATTAATAAGGTGCTTTGAAATATCTTTTTCTTTTTCTTACAAATTGAAACTGCTCACATGTATCGGTTCAACTGACACTTGGAACAAGAGATCTGGAATTTAATTTCTTTGTTTTCCAAAAGGTAAAACTAAGAATAGTATTATTTAAGAAAAAAACTAATATGATGTTAGTTAGGTTGAAAAGTAGGCTTTATTAGGCATCAATTATTATAACTTAATTAGCCTTCCAATTTTAATAGCTAGTGAATTAGTTTTAATATTTTTAAATTAGTACAAGGAATTTCAACATCGTAGATATGATCTGTTTGGAATGACTTAAAAAAACTTTAAAAAGAAAATTTTTATCCCAGAAAAATGAACCAAAATATAGTAAAATTTCATATATTTACATCATTGAAAGATACCGATACACTTTTATGAGTGTCTTATTAATAAAATCTAAAATTTTTGTTATATTTTATAAATAGTTTCAAACGATTTTGTCATTTACAATAATTCTTTAAATAAAAATACGTGTTTGACAACTTCTTCTGCATACATGCTTTTAGGTAAAAGTTTGTTTGATTTGCTATATACTAAAAACACTTTTATTAATTTTAAATTGCAATAAAAAAAATTGTCTGTAAAGATAATAATCGGAGTTGGCTAATGGTCATATGGGAATAGTAGTCGAAAGTAGTTAACAACTGTCACTAAATAACGATTATAAAGTTAGTTCACATAAAACAATCACCACCATAGTCAATTAAAAAGTGTTTACATGCGATAAATATATTACAATTTAGTTCTTACCACCAATCTCTCATTCTAGATTAAAAGTTAACTAAAGATTAGATTTTACATAAAAAAAAAAGAAGCTATAGTGGTTTTAATTAAAATGGTTCTCCTTTTTTAATATATTTGTTATGACTTTGTTCACATGCTTATTGTTTTCTAATGCACGTAATTTTTAGAGATTAGATGAGACAAAGAAACACCCAATAATTGGAACAAAATGAGGATGAAAAAGAAAAACATCAATGAGTGTATGTTTGGAAGACTATTGCAAAACAGTTTTACATTTTTAGATTTGTTTTGAAAACATTAATGGTTTTCAAGTTCACCTGAAATTAGTATTAAAAATCCACAATTTTAAATGAATAACAACTACTCTTGTTTAATTAAATTATACAAAATAGGAAAAGTTTCACTTCACTCTCTCATTTTGCAAATTGTCTTTAAACTAAGATGAAAAAATTGTTAATGTGTGATGACATCATTTAATTTGCAACAAGTAAATAAAATATTGATTAGGTAATTGACATCAACCATATCTTTTAATATTAAACAATACAATATAACAACAATCTTAATGGTCTATATAGTCGTAATTAAATCACATCAGTGCTTTCTAACCTTTACACGTCATTTTCCATATTTCATATTCACGAAAAAATACATAAATTTTTTAACAAATTTAAACTTTGAAAGGTGTTTTTAGAACAAATCTCAAAATTTAAACATTTTAAGAAAAATTATTGTAAATAACGAAACTATTAAAAGATTTCTATCCATCCTTAGATCGGAAATTTTGCTATACACACTTATTTTCAACGTTACGATTTTCAAATATTCTAAATAGAAAACATATTATTTTAACGTAAATGATTATCCATTCTAGACACGTTTTAAAAATTTTTATTAAAAAAAAAAACCAAGTTAAAAGTCTCCTTAATATACATACACATTTATATGATTGATTAATAAGAAGACAAGTTAGTTTGGGCAACCTTTCCAAACAAACATAAAGAGCTCCCATCTCATTATGATCTTTTCATCAAACTCCTTAAAAATTGACAACCTCACTCTCGTGCTCTATCAACGTTTCTTTCTTATCAATTCACCCCAAATTGATTTTAATTTTTCTTCCTTCCTATTTTGAAATTCTTGGTTTTATCCTTTTCTTTTTCTTCCTTCGTACTTTGACCATGGAAATATGGTTTTTTTTTTTTTTTTAATTATATTTTAAGTAAAGGATTACTGAAAATTAGAACATCCTTTTCTTTTTCATTTTGGTTTGATATTGACTAAGCAGACGTCATCTTTTATCATTTACTTAAAACATTTCCTCAATTGTCCATATTGATCCCCGCAGCCCCACAGCTTTCTCGTGGGACAATCGGACCCGCCTCTGTTAGTCTCCGTGGCACCGACGGCCGGGACAATTTCTTGGCGGCAGTCACCTGTCAGCCCAACCATTTCAACGGCTTCATTTTTGTTAAAATCTCATTTTTGTTTGGGATTGTTTTTCCAAGGCCAAAAGCAATTGTACAATAATCTTAATTGTTTTATGGATGTTTGGTGAAATAATTTTTCTTTTTAAGTTTTAATTTGTTTAAACCTAATAATGATTTAATGGGGAACTTTGTGTCATCTCTTGGGTGGGAACCGCAGCGCACCTATCTTGGTCCCAAACAAACCCCAACCACCTCATTCCTCCCCTTTCTTTATAGCAATATTCCACGTGATACCATTGTTTACATTGACTCAATAGAAATCGATTTTAACAAAAACTTCTGCTTTGAATTGGTGTAAAAAAATTAATTTATTTTTTAATTAAATACTTAAAACGTATTAAGTTCATGCATGTATTAAATGGTTTTTTTTTTTCTATTTTTGAAAAGAAAAAATCCTTTTTGTTTTGTGAAAAAATGAATTGTTACGATTTTTGTTTTAAATCATACATACATACACAAAGAAGGAGCACATTCTCGAGTAGGGATTCCGATACCAACAAGTTAAGTATCTGTTCCTAAATGCATAGGGATGAACACTGTTTTATCCATAAAGGTCAGAATGGTGAAGTCCTGACTCCAGTTTGTCATGTTATTATCAACTCTAATTATATTAGAATTTAAATCTATGATCTTTTAGTCAACCATACATATATTAACCAATAAAGTTATATTGTTTTAAAGTTACAATCGTGTATGAGCAAATAATTAACTTTCTCATAAAGTTTATACATTATACCGTGGATCGATACTTTTACTTCATTTGGTCACATGATGTTTATAGGAGTATTTTTCCTTTACAATCACACATGAAATCAGTTTACTGAGCTTAATTTGTTTTGAGTTATAGATATGTGTGTGGTATGAAACTTATGGTCAAATTTTAATTAGGTAACATCACATCGTTCTTTTTCTCAACTTGAGGGTATATTATTGTACACAAGTAATTTCTTTAAGAAGCAAAATTTGATAACAATATATATCCTAATCTAACTCCACCATGAGTGCCCAATACAAATATACAAATAATAGAAAAACTTGAGGTTATGCCACGTGTCAAACCCTATGGTTAAAAGTTTGGTTATGATGATTTTCAACATTCCTTTTGTTAGGAAAGAAAAATAAAAAGAAATTTTATGTAATGCAACCTTGGTTGGGTGACCAAAAATTACTTCATCTTCACCTACCTTGAAATGATAAATTAGGAATTCTTACTGCAAACTTGGGTTGGTGGTGATAGCAACATTTTAAGTGAAATTTAAATAAATGAAAAAATTAAGTAAATTTCAAAATAAAATTTAATTATAGATTTATTAGGTAAAAGTTAAATCGTAAACTTCGATTAAGAGAAAATTAAGATATTGTATAAATGTTACCAAGGTTAAAAAATATTATTTTATGTCTGATAAAGTCACAAACTTTCAATTTTCTATCTATTCTCTAAATGTTTAAATTTTATATCTAATGTATCGTTTTATAACAATTTTTTTTTTTGAAAAGATCAGCCCAATTTTTTAGTATTAAATTTTTTTTATATTTTTAAATTAATAGATGGTAAGAGATCAATAAATTTTGCTTATTTTGTTTTTGAAAAGATGAACCCCAATTTTCAAAACTAAATAGTATTAATTTTTTTTTATATTTTTAAATTTAATAGATGGTAAGAGATCAATAAATTTATAAGCAAAATTATAAGTTTAAGGCTTTACATTAGACAAAAATATATTTAACTTAAGATTCTTAAAAATCGTAAAATATGTTAAAAGTGTGTAAAATAATTTTAAAGCTAACCATGAACACATGTTTACCTCCTATTGTAAAAAGAATAAATACTTTTGAACTTAAGTTAAAATTTTGATTATTTATTATGGATTTTATTGTAAATAGTTTATCAAATTTTCTATTTTAAATTTTTTTCGTTAAAAGAAATTTAAAAGTCTGAAAAACAAAATATCAAAGTTAAATATATAAAAATAAAGAAAAGAGCAAACACTTTAGAAAACAGCTTAGAAAAGAAGCAAATCTTTAACGTCTCTCTTGATTTGGTGACACGCGTGAGTTTTGTTTTTCTAGTTCAAACCAAAATTCAATAAACATATACATCGAACAATGACAAATTTTGGAATTCTAAAACTTACCATAATAATAATATAAAAAATTACTTTCTTTTACTTTCATTTTAGTTCTTAAGTTAGTAAAAGCAGATCCACTTGGTTTGAAACTTGAGAGTAAAAAACAATTTAATGATATTTATAATAATAATAATAATAAGACATGGTGGTGGTAACAATTTGCCTTAAAATAAGTGCGAGAAGGGAGGTGTTGAGTCGCACTCATGGCCGCGTGTTTCCAAGCAAACTCTCTCAGTTTATCCTTTCACTTCAACCCAAATTTATTATTGTAGTAAAAAAATAAAAGAAGAAGAAATTTCATTTTTTCTCCTTCTGCTTTTTCAGATTTAAATTAGATGCGTAATAAAATAACTTAAATAGCTATTGACCAATCATCATCCACCACAAACTCTTTTGTATATCGCACATATCCTATCCAGATTCATCCTTTTTTTATAATTCAATTAACATTTTCATCTCTATACTTTAAATTTTTTATTTTATTTAATTAACTTAATATTATAGTATAATTTTGAATGTCGAATTACATATTATTTTTTAATGGAAATTATTATTAATTTGACCAATTTTCATAAAAATTTACTAAAGCTATCAGAATTAAGATTCAACAAATTTTTATTGAGAATATTATCGCATATTTAATTACATTTTTAAATATATTCTATAAAATTAACTTATGCAGGTTTATTTCGTGACCTAAGATTCAATTAAAAATCAATTTATATAATTACAACCAATAATTTAATTTTTATATTATTCCAACGACATAATGCAAGATCTAAGTTACAAACGTAACGAAACCAATGCGAACTTAAACTAAATACTACATGCACTAATTTAAGTATTGGAGTATATTTAGCTCGATACCACACCAATGCTAGTACTCTAATAAGTCAATTCCAACTCCAACAATATATCTCAATCAAATTAGTGAGGAAGAGTCATCGTGAATGACAAACCATGTACCAATATATCATATTAGTGTATTTGTAATTATTTTGGTTTACTTGTACAAAGATTCCTTATTTACTTTTTCTTGTATAAACCCTAATACGATAAACTAAAATAATTACAAATACATTTATTAGGTTAGAAATTGTTTAAGTATCCTTATCAAATTAAACAGTAAAATTAATTAATTTTTTTAGATGGCAATAACAAATTAATTTTTTTTTTCAATAGAAGTAAACCAAATTATAATTAAAAACGTACATAATTGAAATTAGCAAAACCAATAATTCAGCATTCATTTTCATCGACATACCTTTGTAAACAATGAAGTAATTTTTTTCTTCATACTATAAATAGTAACTTCCAAGTGTTGAAGTGCATCATATCAGCCAAGACATATTCTTAAAAGCGACACTAA
>JBBPDI010000002.1:18775645-18791095 GCA_037974545.1 Cucumis variabilis
TGGCTTCAATGGCTGAAGTTTTGGCCATAGTTGATTCCTCCAAAATGAGTAGAGTGTGAAGTTCTTCAAGGGAGATGATGCCGTTACGGGTTCGAATTGATGTACAAAAGGCGTTGAAGGCAGCAGAGAGCCCATTTAGGGTGTGAACGAGAATCTCTTCATCTTCAAGAGAGACGGATGCGGCGACAAGTTTATCAACAAGGGCTTTAATACAAGAGGTATATTGTTCAATGCTTTCAGAAGGAATTTTCTTTATGGTGTAGAATGCTGACCTTAAATCAAGAATGTTAGATCTGGTATTGGAGGAGTAACGTTTCTCTAGAGACAGCCACAGTTCTTTGGAAGAGACAGAGCCAATAACGTGGGCAAGGGCAGAAGATGATAAAGTGGCATTTATTAAGGTAATAAGAGCTTGGTCGCGGGATAGCCATTGGAGATATTCGGGGTTGATTTTGGGATTAATTCCAACTGTTGACGATGATAAATTTTTTGGAGGACAGGGAAGGGAATCATCAATGTGGCCAAAGAGGGAATGGGCTTTGAGAATGGAAGAAACTTGATATTTCCATAGAACATAATTCGTAGAGTCCAGTTGGATGCGTACAAGATTGCAGATGTTGGATAGCAAGAAAAGAGTAGAGGTGGGAACAGATGGATTTGATGAGGATTCAAGAATAGAATTGGAAGATTCAATAGGATCAGAGTGGGAGCTAGGAGTGGCCATTAAAGGTTTTGAGGTATGTAAATTAATTTAGGGAAAGTTCTGATACCATGAAAAGGTTTGAAATAATTTTGTATTGCTTGCATTTCTCATTTGATAAGAATCAACATTTATACAAGTTTAAAATGAATGGATATGGTAAGAAATTATAATAGAATCAATTTACCATAAATGACAAAATAAAAAGGAGAAGATTATGGATCTTGATATATCTCTTAATATAATGGAAGAGGATTATGGATCTTGATATATCTCCTAATACCTTCCTCAACTCACCTTCAACTTTATCACCTCATCCTTGGCACCAATTCTCAATTCGAAGACATGTGTTACAGTTGGTTTCAGTTTCCCTCACCGTCTTCGATCATTCTTCGAGGGTTTGGACATCATATCTCCATTCGTTTCCACCAATTTTGTTTATTTGAAAAAATGTATGTTACTCTTCGTCTTAAATTTACAGTGATTACCATTATTGTCTGAATGTAATCTATAACCCTAGCCTTGAAGAATATGAATGCAGTACACAGTACGAAGAATCTAAATATAGTCAAAGCTGAGCACCAGAGGAGCAAATCACTGTGCACACGAGTAGGGATCGTTGAGTACATGAGCAACGGTTGCGAGGTATAGAGTCTGCAACCATTGATCAATATAGGGTCAACGATTGTATATTAGACACTCCATGATCGCTCACCACTTGCTTAGCCATCTACTAGATGATCTCGTCCTAGAAGTAGCATAATATGTTTGGTATTACTATCAACGATTTAAATATATTAAATATTCTGAAAGTGATTGTTTAGAAAATGCAACACAGATTAATAAATAATTTTTATGATTGCCTTCGTAAAACTTATGCAACTATTTATCTATTTACTTTTGGCTTAATTATAAAAAATTCCTCTAAACTTTTAAAGAAGGATTGAGTTATGAAAGGGTTAGTGTTATGATAAAACTAGTGTTATGATAAGTTGTGTTTGGGGGAAGAGTTTATGAATATAGTATTATGATAAATGTGTTTGGAAGAAGAGTTATGTGGGTAGGGTTATGATGGTGTTATGATAATATATGTTTGGGAAAAGAGTTCATGTGAGTGGTGTTGTGAATGTTTTTTTTAAAAAAAATTCATATACTAAATTCAATATTTTATTTTATTTTCAACATTTAGCTTAGAATTTGAAAGAATATCAATTTGGAAAAAAAAAATTCTAAGAATGAACCTTTAATTAAGAAGTAATTTTAATAAATGCATTCACAATCCAACTCTCAAATCAATTAAAATTTTTAATTTATTTCAAATCCAACTTTAATGGCTAATTCTCCCAAGTTATTTATGTATTTAATTTTTTGTATGCCAAGTTTATTCAATCAATTAAATTGATAAAATAACTTTTATATATTTAATTAATCTAAGAGATAAGTATAATGTAGAGTGTTCATAAAACTGCAAATTAGATTTGGATTTCTCTCACTCATAAATGGCAATTGAAACTTTCTATTTATCACCATTCTTTCAAATTAAAGATCAATAACAATAACAAACATAATTATTAATTATAAGTTATAACAAAGTTTCTTACTCCTATATATCCTATATACCAATAAAGAAAATTAGTTACACATTCATCCATTATACTAAAAATACCAAAAAAACAAAAACTCAACACATCGTGAATCTTCAAATTTTTATAATCTCAACAAAATCTCATTCCAAAACAAAACTCCAAACACATAGTATCTACCATCTCTCTCACTCTCTGTTTTCTAACAAAAATGGCTTCTAATTCACAAACAAATTTACCAAGAAAATTCCATTTAACCCCAAATCCAAATCCCACTTGGGCAATCCAGAAGGGGGAGAGGAGGAAAATGGAGCGAGGGGTAAGAAATTTGCTTCAATGAAGGCCACTGCCACCACTTTATCACCGTTCTGCCTACATAATAAAATGTGGAGCGGAAGAGAGAGGGATGAGAGAAAAAAAGTAGATTTAGAGAGAGAGGGATGAGAGAAGAAAAAAAAGAGGAAAGATTTAGAGTGAGAAAGAAGGAGAAACAATGAACGCAAGAAAAAAAAAGAGGATTGAAAATGGAGGATGTTGGGTTTCGAAGATTACTTTTGACAGATAGAGAGTGAGTGAGATTCTCTCTGAGTGAGATTCTATCTTTATCTTCGTCTCTCTTATATCTTCGCAGCTGCAAAGAGAAAATGAGATGAGTAAATTGAAAGATTTGGAGGAAAAAACGGTGAGGAAAGAAAAATATAAGGTGAAGAAGAAGATAAGGTTGGACGGAGAAGGAAAGGATGAAACACGGTTTCAAAAGTGCACAGTGAAAAGTAGTGTGAAAAGGATTTGAGAGGATTATGAAAACCCTAAAACTAGGGTTTTCATAAATTGGGCCCCAAACAGGGTTATTTAACCCTAATCCAACAGTGATAAACTGGGGCCAAACAGCCCCTTACACTTTGGGTAAAAAATGTCTTAAAGTTTCAAAAGTGCTTTCAAAATTCTAAAAATGTTTTGTAGTTAGTTTTTGATGGAAACCATTTTTCAAAAATACCCGTAAATTTTAAAAATTTAAAAATACCTAAATCATTAGTACTATTTGAATAGAAACCGTTAATTTCTTGTCACAAAAATAACTTTAAAAATTCAAAGAAAGGTTAAAAAATGCTCATAAGGTCAATTTGCTTAAAGTATTCTTACGTTGGAAAGACGAATTTCAAAACAAATTATCTAGATTTTCTCATTTTTTGTCATATAAATACCTTGTATTTTTCTTAATTTTTCAATTCTTTAATTTACACCAATTTTTTCGGCAACAAAAAGTTTTAAGTTGAAACATAAATCTTCACAAAATTTCAAAAACCAAAATGTCCTTTTCAAACATACCAGAACGATAAATAGTCCAACAACAAAAAATTGGCTATTAACATGCACTCAACTACTTGCATACAATTAATTTTGTTAAAATGCTTTGTTTATATCTTTCTCTTTATTATAGTTTATATATATTCTTGGTTTGAGTACTACGAAATTTTATTCAGAAACGAATGTCAAATATAGTTAAAAAAAATGGATGGAGCAAGAGGGTATTGAAGAAAGCATGGGAGAAAAAAAAGATGAAAAACAGAGAGTGAAGACAGTACTAACCTTGTATGTTCATAAAACAATAAGGGTATTTTCTAAATTTCTTTTAATTAATGTTTAAGAGAATTTTTTAAACTTGTAAAAGTTAGTAAATATTTTTTAAACAAAATTTTAACAATTTTCATTCAAATCAAGTAACAGAGGGTATTTTTTAAACTTTGTTTGAGAAATTGAAGGTATTTTAAAACATTTGAAAGATTATGTTTACTCTATTTATAATAAAGTTTGAAGGCATTTTTTTATATATAATTTAATCCATATTTTTTAAAGCTAATTTCTTTCTTTAATGTATAAATAAATAAAATGACAAAATAAATTTTTGATTTTTAAGATTTAGATTTGATGTCTATTTAATGTCTGGAGTTTTAAAATAAAAACTTAAAAAATGTTTTAAATGGTCCAAAATATCTAAAGAATCAACATCATTAATGTTTGAAGACATGAGGAGTTTCTTCTTTTCCAATTTTGTTTTGACATCTATGATTTCAAAATATTTTTTCAACTTTGGAACACCCAAAGACAACCAACTTTCACAACCAGACTCATAACAATTTAACCAATTATTTCAAATGTACCAAAAATAAAAGTTTAAAATTCAAATAAAAGCATGCACATTGCAAATATTTGTAATTTAAAATTTGCAAAATATTTAAATTTACCTGTTGAAGTGAAATAATATATAATCTAAATATTTAAAATTTTAAGATTAGTCTATTATTAAGAAATGAAAAAAAATAATAATTAGAAAAATATATTGCAAATATATTAATTTAAAAACAAAAAAATAAAAATGTTGCCTAAAAAGTTTTTTTTTAAAAAAAATATATGTGTTGAACATTTTGGGACTTAAACTCACTACCTTTGATATTACAATAAAATTAAATGAGTGTTTTGGTAACCAACAATTACATTCTAAAATTATAACTAATGTCAATTCATTAAAAATTATTAGGAAATTAAAATTAAAATAATGTATAAGTATTTATAAAGGCAAAATTTGAAATTTCAACTCTTATACATGTAGCAAAAGGAAATGAAATAATACCATTGACAAAGTTAGAATTAAAAGTTAAACTAATATATAAATATTTGAAATTTTTTAAAATATATAACAAATCAACAAAATATTTACAGTGTATAGAACAAATGTTTCAGGCAATTAATTGGTCACATAGACGCATAATTCTTGTTCTAAACGATTGATATACACGATCACGTACCAAATCTAAAAGATCTTGGTTTAAGATCGTGCACAAAAATCTTTTACATCTGGTTATACGCAATATCATTTAGATTTGAACGATCGTGTACCCAAATGTACGATCGTATGCCAATATTCCAACGATTTTTTTCAAAATCGTGTACAAAGTATAAATCTTTTAGATACTTTTATATTTGGTACACGTTGTATCTAGATCTAAATGATTGTGTACCCAAATTTACACGATGGTGTACTAAAATCCCAAAGATTTGTGTTTACTAAGTTCTTTTATATTTGGTACACGATCTTGAACTAAATAACACTTTAAAAAAAATAACACAAAATTGATGATTTATTGAAAACAAAGATTATGATTTCAAGAAAATATTAAAAAAAAATTGCAATAGAAAAAAGATGAAAAGGAAGAAGAAGAAATTGTAGTCGTGCAAAATTAAAAATGATCAAAAAAATATTTGAAATATTTTTTAAAAATGACAGATTTCATGAGCTTTTATTGATTTTGTTACACGAATGAGATGTATATGTATAAAAAATAACCTAAATATTAGGTATAATTTAGAAATAATAGAAAAAAGGACAAAAGAACTATTAAAAATGAGAGCTAATGTATATACATGCAGGCATCTGCTACAAATTATACAAAACATTTTTTTTGAAATCATTTACAAAGAATTGTACAAAAAAAAGAAAAAAAAAATTACTTTTCAAAGTTTCTCAAATTTTGTCCAATTTTAAAGAACGCTTTTCAAAATTGAGAAACGAAAAATGAAAACGATTATCAACCAAGTCTATTTCTTTAAAAATGAAAAACATAAATAGGAAATAGCTAGGAAATTATAATGTTATCAATTGAACAAACTATTAATGTCTATAAAGTTTTGTGGAGAAAGGTACGAAGAGATCGAAAGGAAGAGAATAGAAAAAAGTGTCCCAGTCACGTGCCGAATCATCAATAACTAATACAAAATTAATACAATATGCCAAATCAGCAAACTAGTAACTACCACATAGCATTTTCGTTATATCTAATCCACTCACTACAAAAAAAAAATAGGAATTTTATAGCTTTGAAAGATAAGCCTAAAACAAGTGAGAAATAGAAATTAATTATATTTTTTATCCCACCCAAATTATATTGTTTCCCTTTTGGAGCCATTTTCACGTTTCATCTTTCTTTTTGCACGATACCTATGCAGAGAAACCCTTCCTTCTCAAACAACGACTGCACTTCCTTTTCCCTTTCGTAATTGTCGTTCAACCGACGACGAAACTGTTCATCTATCTCTCCATCGTTGTCTCTGTCACGACTGCACTTCCGTCATCTCTCCATACATCGTCCCTGTCTCTGTCCATGTGTCTTTGTTCGCCCATCGTCAATTTCCCAAGAGTATTTTATTTTTCGGTTTCAATCTCTTAGAGTTGAATCTCTCGACTCCATCTGATCTCTCTCGGCTTTGTCTCTATAATGCTATTAGACACTTGAAGGTAATGATACAAGGTTAGTCTTCTTCTTCATTCCTCTTACATCATTTTTATGGTGAGATCATTGAGTGGAATATGAGTCTTAGTATATAAACTTTTTTCATCATTCCAAACTCTGAAATATAACTGCTGACCCAAATAATTTCTCCACTATATTGTAGATCTTAAGTTCCACATCCTCTGTTGACCTTCATTTGTCTCCGACGACATCTACTAACTATCTCTTTGCATCAACAACAAAGTAAATACCTTCCAACTTCTATGCTCTTAATTTCCTTGGTTATTGTCTCTTAATTTATGGGGGTAGGCTTTTTGTCTATAGAAAAGTATGTTGGTGTGAGAGAACCACTGTTTGTAATAGGCTAGAGTTAAACAAAATTCAATTTGATCTTAAATTTATTTTGTTAGGTGGGGAGAAAACTTAACAATTATAACTACTCAAGTATAACAAATTAAAAAAATACATTTTACAGTGACAATGGTGTGGTTGAAGATTTTATACTTATCAATAGTGTGGTTGGGTTAGATTGCCACTCTAGTGAAAATATGTCTATGGAAAGAAATACAAGTTTATGATATTGTAGGTGACACACATTTCAATTTAAGATCAATGGTCTGTTTAGATTGAATTAAGAACAATTTTTTTTAATAATACATTTCCTTTTAAACACTTTTTTGGAAATGTGTTTAAAATATAAACACTTAATGTTTGGTTAAACTTTTTTTATAAGTGTTTATATGTGAATTTGGTTTTTAAAGATTTCTCCAAAATAGATTATTTTATAAATCAATTTTTGAAAAATGCATTATTTTAATTTGCCAAACACTACCACTTTTTTTCAAAATAGTTTTTTGGCAAAATTAAACACTTTATAATCTAAACCAAACGTACCCCAATTCTTATGTGGACTATAAATGATTTTTCAGCATATGAAAATCTTGCCAGATACACCACAAAAGTTATATACATGGTCAACATGTGGAGATAGTACTTGTTCTTATTGGTTGAAATAACGTAAAAAGTTTGCATATGTTGGTCATAGACGATTCTTGTCAAGGGCTCATCCACATCGAAGAAAAAATGCATGGTTTGATGGTAGAATAGAAGAAGGGTTATCTCTCAAAATAGCTACAAGTAGTGCAATTTATGTCCAACTTGAAAATTTTGATAATTGTTGGAGAAAACATGAAATAACTAAGAGCAAAAGTCATAGAGAATCGTCCAATCAAAGGTTGAATAAGTATCAATTTTCTTCAATCTACCATATTAGAAGGTAAACAAACTTGAAGTTTATGATGTATTTTATTACATTTCAAATTATTATGGTTCGAACTACATCATAAAGGATTTGAAACTTTGATTGTTTAGGAATTACCAATACGCCACAACTTGGATGTCATGCACGTGGAGAAGAATGCATGTGAGAGTATTATAGGTACATTATTAGATATAAATGGAAAGTCAAAAGATGGAGTTAATGTAATAAAAGACTTACAACTTTTGAAAATTCATCCTAACCTGTATCCTAAAGAGCATGAAGAAAGAACTTATCTACCTCCTGCTCCTCACACATTGTCGAAGTATGAGAAGAAATTATTTTGTTCAAGGTTGTACAAGTTGAAGTTGCCTGATGATACAGTTCAAACATTTCAAAGTGTGTATCATTAGATGAAGCAAAGTGATGGGGTTGAAGTCGCATGATTATCATGTGTTGATGCAACAACTTTTATCTGTGGTGCTTAAAGGCTTGCTATCAAGAGGTCCAAGACATGCAATAAACAGGTTATGATCATATTTCAATAGACTTTGCCAACGTATAATTGATAGAGAGGCTATGTTGGATCTCGAAAAAGAAGTGGTGGACACTTTATGTCTTTTTGAAAGGTACTTTCCTCTGTCATTTTTTGATATAATGACACATTTGGTAATTCATTTGGTTCGCAAAACCTGCATATGTGGATCGATTCAATTTCATTGGATGTACCCATATGAAAGGTACATCTTTTTAATCTAATGATAATTATGGTTTCTTGTGTACTAATGAACATTTATTTTAGATACATAAAGGTATTGAAAGGTTATGTAATAAACAAAGCACTACCAGAAGGGTGCATTACAAAATGTTACTTAGCTGATGAATGTGTTGACTTTTCAAACAAGTATTTTAAACAATCAGTTGAGGTAGTGAATAGTCAACAACATAATGAAGAATACCAAAACGATGTCATCTTAAAGGGTTGTCCTATATCTTCTGGAACTTTAATTTAACTATTCGATGATGTATTCGAGAATGCACATCGATATGTCTTATTCAACACATCGGAGGTGGAACCATTTATAGAGTGAGATATAACCCTAAACAATATAACTTATTGTAATCTAAGTCTATTATTTAATGATTGTTTATTTAAACAGGATGCATATGAATGAATTTATTGGGGTTGAAGTCTAAGGTGATACTAACCAATTTGTAAACATCCTATCAAACAATGGATATATAAAATTGTAAGATACTTTAACTAACAAGTAGATATGTTTATTCTTATTAGATTGAATTAGATTTATCCATTGAAGGTTACTCTCACTTGTTAAAATGGCTTGCGAATGGACCAAGAAAGAATGCAATGTCTTACACTGGATACATCATAAATGGGAAATGATTTCACACAAAGAATGTTGAAAAATCAACTCTGAACGTGGTGTTGCTGTAGATGCTATAACATTATATAGATCTAGTGCCAAAGATAAATCTCAAGTTAAGGATGTAGTTGCTTATTATGGAGTATTACAAAAAATCATCTTGTTAGACTATTATGTCTATCGGCTTCCAATTTTCAAATGTCATTGGAAAAATGTTCACAATTGAGTAAAAGTTGAGGAAGGATTCACTCTTGTTAACTTACATCAAAGTCAAAACAAGTTTGTATGAGAGCCTTTCATATTTGCCTCGAAAGCCAAACAAGTGTTTTATGCTAGAAAAATGGCACTTCAAATTGGTATGTCGTATTAAAAGCACCACCGAGAGGGTTTCACAACTTGAAAACGTACAATAAGAATTATGATGATACTTCAGTTGGTAATAAAAACATATGTAGTGCGGTTGAAGATGCTGATGAAAGGGATGAGCTTACTTATGCAAGACAAGATTGTGAAGGTGTTTTCATTTGAGAAGTAGTTTGATGCACTATATAAGTGTTTGTCTATATGATTATTTTGTACTAAAAACTTTTATTTTGTAAACGATTGAATCTATATAGATGAATTTCATTTTAATTTTAGTTATTTACTACAAATTAACTTTGTTCATAAATACTTTTAAACAACTTCGTATCAATATCTATGAGTATGTCGTTGGATAAGCCACCTCCATCATGTTTAAAACACAAAGGACGGTAAATATTAATATTAGAAAATGATGCTTATTGATTATTTATTAATATTGATCCTTTTAGATTGAAATGGAGAGAGGTTTACAAGATACCATGGAACTAAAAGTCAAAGGAAAGAGAAGGTCTACACGAAGGAAGCTTATTACTGATAGTTTGTTTCTTCCAAATGAGCAGAACATGGAAAGTTCTTCTACTGGTGCCCACCATAGATGTTTATCACCCAAGCTTAATGAGAAGACAGTTGGAGGTAATCCTACATTAGAATCATTGGCTGCTCGAACAAGATTAGCAATTCGTAGGCAAGCAACAACTTCTAACGTAAATGGATTTGAAGAACCTCCATTTGAAACAACGACTTTGCTTAATGAGATGACAATTGAAGATCATGTTGTCAATGAAGAACCCCCATTTGAAACGATGACTTTGCCAAAAAAACAAGAGAACCTACAAAAATGAAGACAATAGCTGTTGAAAAACAATCAAGAGTGAACATTGTTTTCAATGAATATGGACAATCCATTGGTGTTGAATCAGTAGGATTGACTTCTTTACTTGGATCACTAGTGAGAGAGGTTGTACCAGTGAATCTTGAGAATTGGCTAAAACTACCAACTAGATTGAAAGTAGTGTTATAGAAATCTATCCAGGTATTAAGTTACTTTATTTTCCTTGCATAGCTTAGATAGAAGGCCCATTTCTTTTTCTCTAACAAGTTCATTACGTTTGATTTCTAACTATTTTATATTTTAGTCAAGTACAATGTGGAAGACTCACTACAAGAAATCTAACCTTTAATGTCGGGTGAAAAAAATAGAAAATTATCTTTAATGTCATTTTTGAAAAGGTAGATCATTAATATCGGTTTTAAACCGACATTAATGATCCACCCATTTTTTATTTTTTCTCTAATTTTTTGTATTTTTTAAAAACCAACATTAATGACCCTTTCAATTTTTAATTTCTTTTTAATTTTTTTTAGGTTTTAAAAACTAAAGTTTTCCCTCTCTTCCTTACTTTTCTCTTTCTTACTTTTCTCTTTTTTACTTTACTCTTTCTTACTTTACTCTTTCTTACTTTAATCTTTTCTATCAATTTTTTTTCTTCTCTCTAAGTTGATTTTTAATTTTTTTTCTTCTCAACCGTCACCACCAAGTCGTCGTGCTTCAGCCACAAGAATCCTTTGTGTCCAGTCATCTTCAAATCCACCACCATCGCGTGCCCAACCGACCACCACCATGTACAAGCTTGGATTTGGTAAGTACTTTTTTGTTTTGAAATCACTTATCTAAGCTCGAATCTAGTATATAAGGTTGGAACTGGTATACTTACCTTTGCAAACCGTGGCCAGATCTGCATTCAAAGTGCTGCTCATTGAATGCCTTGAACGACTCCAAAGTAAAAAATGTAAGTTTCACTTGCTCTTGTTTGGTTTGGAAATCACTTATCTAAATTTACTTTGCTTTTTTATTCTTTTCTAGATTATTGTGATTGCATGGTTGTTGGACTTGTGATAGTAATTTTTGATATCATGTGTGTGGTGATTTTTTATTATTGATATCATGTGAGGAAGTTACTGTAAGTAAAAAAAAAAGGGAAAATTTTCCAGAAAAGGAGGAAAAAAGAAGAAGATGGAGAGGTTAATAATGAGAAATAAGTAATGTTTTTGTTTTGTTATTTTGGTTCATTTTTTTTATGTTTATGTTGATGTAGTAGTAGTTTGTGAAACTTGATTTTACT
This sequence comes from Cucumis variabilis, assembly GCA_037974545.1. Taxonomy (NCBI): domain Eukaryota; kingdom Viridiplantae; phylum Streptophyta; class Magnoliopsida; order Cucurbitales; family Cucurbitaceae; genus Cucumis; species Cucumis variabilis. The sequence goes on from JBBPDI010000002.1 coordinate 18,787,347, forward strand.
ATATGTATGTCCTAAATCTTCAATGCTCACATTTTTCAAAGGTAAATTTGCCTAAGCGAACTGAATAGACAGTAAAGGTAGCTGTTCTTACTCAAGGTAGTCGCTAAATTTGACTTGAATGATATTTTCATTGGTTAGGATTCAATGGTAGAAGTATCTAGTTTTCTATGAGTTCTGGTTCCATTTCTTTCAATGAGGGAGTATTGTGGAATGGATGTTAATACATGATGCAACTAGTTATATGAACTTTAAAAAGTCTCAATGGAAGCTTGGTTTCTACCCAAAAAAAAAAAAACAGTAGGCATTATTGTCTCTGAAGTGTTTGTACATTAGATAGTTTATGGTAGAGAATCCTCTACTTGAAAGGGAGGTTTGCTTGCTCTGTTAGTTTCTTAGTGAGATTGCTTAAACTATCGTGGTGTTATTTATATGAATTTCCCTCTATTATTAATGAGTGAATATCCTTCTTGTAACCAGTTTGACATGTGTGATGTATTTGGAGAATGAAAATATTTATTTGTCTTTATTAAATTTTCATACAGTTTTGCAGTGTGACATGATTGATATTGATTAGTTTGTTTTCCCCCTTGAAATCAGTTTACAAATGTGAGTGAAGAGAATGAAATGAATGCTAGGATATGACTTTTTAATTAACTCTTATATGTGTGTGTATATATATATTCATTATTTATTTCCTCAATGTGGTCATGTGGATTCTCTCATCTGTTCCCACATCTCTCTATTCAACTATAAATTTTGAGATTCAGGTTACATTGGACATATTATCTTGTTGCTTTTTAAGAAATGTTGTTTGCATCTGCATCATATCTCTTCTCACGGTGCCTCTTTTCTTCTTCAGTTTTAATTTTCTTTCACTCGTTTCCTATAATCTCATTGCTTTCTAAATCATGTAGGTGAAAAATTCGATGAAGCAAAAAATGCAAGAGCAGATTTGGTTGGAGGTGAGGATATTTCATAGAACAGATCAAAGGAGGTTTCATGGACTTTGATAAGTTAGATTGCTTCACCAGATATGATTCCAAAGGTATGGTTCTTAAATCTTTTCAATGCTATACATTATGGTGGATATCCAAAAATATAAGTATTTCTAACACATTGTCCATAGCAATGAAGTAGCTAGTTTTCACATGTACTTTGAAACTGAGTACAAAATATGATTCTGATTTTCTTGTATGCAATACTATCAATAATTTTTTCTTTCATGCATGTAAGAAAGTATTTTTGGATAATTCTCGAACCATCTATGACCATAATTAAGAAAATACAGTATCATGTTCGTGCCACAGATTTAAAGACCAAGTTAAATAAAGCCTACAGATGCCGAATCCAAAAGTTGGCACAGTTACAACAAATATACCTTAGGTTATTTATTTAGTCCTTTTTTGTTGAAAACAATTCCTTTTTTGTTGTTGATGTCTTAATTTATTCCTCTAATAAACTTCTAGTGAATATGTTGTAGCTCTCTTCTTGTTAAGTGGTTGCCAGGAGAAATACCAGATGCATTGGAAAATATTACTACTCTAACTTCACCGTAAGTTGCCATAGTATATTCGTTCTCTTTTTTCTATTTTCAGGATATGATGTTTTGGTTTTTGATTATATGAAGACTGCAGCTTTCAATAGAAACGTTACATTACCTGTCGTATTATCACTTGATCTCATCAAAATAAAAATTCATTATTCAACTCTCTTTCTACTCATTTAATAGCTCTAGAAGATCGAGTAGGGGAATAGAATGGTGCATGTGAAACCTTTGAAAAGATGAGAGATAGGGGAATGGAACCATCGTCTCATGTCTACACAAAGTAATAACTACTCCTATTTTCTCCTTTTCTTTTGTCATATGTTAATTTGATCTCAATGTTAGCTTAATATTTTTGCTTCATTTATTGACACAAAGGTCACCATTCCAATTTTGAATATGATTAAAGATTGTTTGATTTGTATAGAAGATCAACTAAGTATTTTATGCTTGAAATATATATCCTGATGGTAGATATGTCATTACCAAAGTATATTTACTATATAAATTCAATCTAAATGTATTTTCAAGTGTGTCGTCTTGTGATAACAGTAAGCTTTAATGATGTGTAACCTTCATACTATCTTGTGTTAGAAAAATGAAAGAAGAAGGCATAGAAATGAGCTATGTAACTTACAGCATTCTTGTGGGTGGATTTGCCCAAATAGAAAATGCAGAGTACGTAATTATCATTAGATGTGTGCATGCGTAGGTTCATAAAATTTTCATTATATATACACATATATTTCTTTTGCATATATAACGTTACAAAATATGGCCACGAGTGTGTTTCACTCATAAAAGTACATAATCATTGTGATGCTATTGTGGATGGAGCAAATATTGACCTTTATCAACATAATTTTGCAGATTTTGGATTTAATCTTCCTCAGGCTGTAAAGTATATATTTTGGTCTTAGATAGCAAGCCAAGCTAAGTGATTATGTAGATAGCCAAGCGACCATTGAAATTTGAAGACTGTTAAGGCATTTAGGATTTCTTATTTAAGTCTTGTATTAGGATCTTGTTTCATATATTATTTTAGAATGTATATACAAACACAAGATTTCATTTTGTGTATACAAATGTAAAAGAAAAATATTGTAGTTTCTAAAATAATATTAATTTTATTGATTTGTTGGCATGAGAAAAAAATATTTATCTACACATACCCAATGTAGGTTATAAAAAATGAACAATAATGCAACAATTAAATAAAAATTAATTTATAAAAATAGATCGAAAAACATGACTTTAATGTCGGTTTTAAAATGACATCAATGGCCAACCGACACTAAAGATCTTCAATAACACCGTAAAAAATATCGATTTAAAAACGATATTAAAGGCCTTTAATGTCGTTTTTAAACCAACATCAAAGCAGAAACAACATTAAAGGCCTTTAATAACGCTAACATAGATGTCGGTTGTAAACCAACACTAAAGGCTATTAATGTCAGTTTTAAGCCGACATTAAATGATAGATTTCTTTTAGTGACTAGTGCAAACTTCAAGGTATGTAAATGTCTACTTCAAAACATATACACTTACATTTTTCTATTATTAAGTCTTTATGCATTTGATGTTTTTAACTACATATGCATAGAGTATGTGAAAATAAGATGACCTTAGACTTTACAATCTTCTTTCTCTTTGAAAGTGTTTGATATATTGTACTTTGTTAAAGCAATTACGTTGAAGGGTACGGTACCAAGTTTGGTATGGGGGGGTTGAGATTTAGTATTTATGCATTTGATGTTTCTTGTTGAATGTTTTAAACTACATATGTGTAAAGTATGTGAAAGTAAGATGACCTTAGACTTTACAATCTTCTTTCTCTTTGAATGTATTTGATATGTTGTACTTTGTTAAAGTAGTTACGTTTAAGGGTAGGGTACTAAGTTTGGTATCAAGGGGGAGTTGATATTTAGTATTTATGAGTTTTGTGTTTATTGTTGGATGTTTTTTAACTACATATGTGTAGAGTATGTGAATGTACTTTGTTGAAGTAGTTATATTAGTTACGTTGAAGGGTAGGTTACTAAGTTTGAGATCGGGTGGGGGAGGGGGGGGATGAGATTAAGTCTATATGCATTTGATGTTTCTTGTTGCTCTTGTTGAATGCTTTTTGAAGAAAAGAGAAGAGAAACGACACAAAGGTTTTACGTGGAAACCCTAGAACAGGGAGAAAAACCACGGAATGTTC
>JBBPDI010000002.1:18836646-18851154 GCA_037974545.1 Cucumis variabilis
CTAACTAAAGTCTGTACAGCGACTTCAACAGCATTTGTTCATGTATAAACAGTTCCATCTATGAAATCAATCCGAGAGAATTTTAATCGGGTTTTCATAACTTGTAGCCAAACTATATCTCAAAGCATTGTTCTTTAGCTCTGTCCAAAGATGTAGATGAAATTTGGAAACTTTTATCAGTGTTGAAGAAATCAATCATTTTTGTCTCTTTGTCTGTCTAGCTAACACTACTCAAAAATGAAAATGACTCATTTGCTCAGAAATGTAGCTGAGCAACTGGTCAAATCGATTTTGATCGACCTAGTGTTGGGAAGTAGAAAGAAAGGAGATGAACAACCACCTGTATCAGGTTGAAAATTTGTTACGTTCGCAAGGATATATGTTAGCAGTATTCATTTTTATGTTCGTTTCTGTGCCCTTATATTTCTTACGAACACTTCTTCATATACTTTTTTCATGTACTTTGTTTTCTTATTTGAAGCAGACATATATCAATCTTTTGTAAAATCTTTTGTAAGAGGATTCACCCGAATGCTCGGCCTCAAAGCTTCCACATTTTGTGGCAGTGCTATCTACTATGAAGATCAAAAGGTCTGAATTCATATCATTTTGTTGTCATCTTTATTTACAAAGTATAAGCTTAATGTTTTAATTCCAAAATGGTTTCATTAGGAAAGTTGTGTGGGTTATAGTCTGCAAGTTAGTCTTTCAGTTTTAAGCCTTCATTATTGACTTTTAGAAAAATGGAGACAATTTGTCCAATGCTGATGACAATAAGAGGCACGGGGAAAGATCATAAATATAAATTAATTGAGTAAATTTTCCCCACCATGCAGCTTCAATTATTGCAACAAAACCAATCTCACAAGTAATTTTTATCTTTATAGGGAGAAGAGAATCCTGTTTTGGTCAAACAAATCCAATTTCAATTATTTTTCCTTTTTTGATCTTTTGAATATATAATTGTTATTGGTTTGACGCCATGATGGATATGGATAGCAAAAAGCAATGGTTCAAAGCCTATGAATATGTTGGAAACTGATTGCAAACTTTGAAAGTTAGCAGTTCCTTTGCAGCATCAATAAACTATGAGTAAAGGGATTCACCTTAGGTTTGTTGCCATATTTGTTCAACTTTCAACTCATTAAGGTACTAAGCTGCCATTGTCTTTTGCTGAACACTAATTGAAGTGATGCATGGTGAAAGGATGGAGCTGAATCCTAGTCCCAAATGCCACTAAAACTTTTGATTTCCTTGTAAATGTTATTATTATTTTGTCTGGTTAAAAAACTATGGATCATGATGTTGAAAGACAACTCCATACGTTTCAAATTGAACCTGTTGGCTCATGAGTTCAGTTTTCTAGAGCATGAAGTGATTGACGCAAGTAATGTGCAACACACATCGTATAACTAGATGTGGGTTCGACATTTGTGCCTATCAAAATGACATTTGGTTAATTCGAAGTAATTTAAGGCTTTGTCTATCCACACTTTGAGAGAAAACAGGGACATGTACAGGTTGTGAAATATCTCATTTTTTTTCAATATTTTTCTAATAATTTATGGGATGAGAACCAAACTTTGAGATATTGAACTACGCATATTTGACATTTTACTCAAAATCTTGCTTTTTTTTTTCTCTCACCTATCCACAACAAACATACAAACATATTCCAAAACATATAAACATATTTAGTCATAAGAATGAGAAGTTTTGAATTAGGTTGTATTGTATAATGCAAAAGCAGATTAAGTTATTGTTTTCATCCATGTAAATTTTGTAATTACTTTCAATTCGATCTCTGTTATGTTAAAAAATTCTGATCTATTCCCTTTTGATTCACCATTTTTCAGTTTCATCCCTCATTGTCACGCGAACACTATATTTAGTTAATAATAAAACTTATATTACTTTTCTTAAAAACCCTCACATCGTCGAAAAGTTCATTCTAATTTTAAAGGAAAAATTTATAGTATTCTTAGAAAATTGGTATAATTTAGAGTTAATTTAGATTTTCACCTCAATTTAGGTTAATTAACTTCGTAATAGCGAATCAAAAACCAATTTTGATAAGATACTTAATTGAAACATTTTAACCACTGACAATCTATTGAACTTGGGGATTTATTTTAGTAAAGTGAATTACTCTACTTCTTTTGTACTAAAAAATATAAATTATAAAATAAACTTTGAACCTTATAATGTTAAGATTATTTAAAAAACTTGCAATATTACATGTGTGTATGTATGTTTTAGTTTAAACAAAAATCAATATGTATAAAAAGATAGATTTAAATCTTATTATGACTCATGTTCAAATTACATAGCCTATTTTCACATATTTTTTTCTTTTTTAAAAGTACTACTTTTTCTTTTGGAGGTTTTTTAAAAAATTGACAAATTATTTAAGTAGAAAAGAAAATTGTCATTTTTTTTTTTGATTATTTTCCCTCTTTTCATTTCATTTTATTTTTAAATTTTTTTTTCCAAACTGCAATCTCTAATCAAATAAGATGAAAATAGAGTAGAATAAAAACAAAGTGAATAAAAAAATTGCAATCCATGTAAAAAATAAACTAAAAAAAATTATTTTCTCAATGATTGACAAAATTAGATTCATAAAAGAAAAAGGATTAAGAGGAAGAGAACAAAAGTGCATGAAAAATTCTTCTCCTTGGTCGTCGACAAGAAAGTGCTCAAAATGGGGAATGTGAGCAATCTTAGCCCAATCCTCTCCTCTCTCATTGCATTTTCCTTCTACTTCGGGGCAACCGCCGATGCGAAAGCTACTTTTAGTTTCGGGCATTTCATAATCTCCAGCTCCACTAGCGAAGTAATGCTGCTAATCCATTCAGGTAAACTCATCAAATTCGAGCATTTATTTATTTCTAAATCTCGAAGTTGTATTGGCAAAGAACTGATGTTTGGCTGAGATTCCATGGTAGATATTTGAGATCCTTAATTTTTTCCAGTGTCAGACATTCCAAACCCCACAATGGATCTAATGTAGTCTCCAATTGAACACTCACATCACGTAAGAACACAACTGCTCCTGTTGAAGCTTGGCTTGGCCATGAATCTAACGTAGGAGTTAGGACACCTAGAGATATGCAGGGAAATAATCGGAGAGAAAGTTGGTGACAACCAATTTTTTTGAATGCTCCCTAATTCCCACCATCCTTCCAAACTCGGCATGTTTTCGATAATTAGATGGGAAAGTGGATGAGGAAGATGGTTCATTCTTGTCTATGAACTTAAGAGAGGTCATGTCATCCAAAAATAGAAATACGTGAGTGCCTGAAGATGGGCTATCTGTATTAGATGTTGCAATCTATGGCATTTATAAATTGTAATTCTAGTTAACTTCAAGAGCGAGGTGGAAACCCAATTGGGTAATCCTACTCCGCTGTACCCGTCAATGTGCAAGGATTCAACATCTGAATGTCGTTCTAGGCCTTCCATTGTTGCAGTTTCATCATCCTCACCTTCCTTCATATTCTTGATCATTTGGGCTTAGGTTCCATTCTAGTTACAGATTCTTCAAGCCTTTTATGTCTTTCAGGTTTACTAAACTGAGTTCAGATGGATTGTAACTCAGTTGCTATAAATTTTTTACTCTTAAATCTACATTTAAATGAATCAACACAGTCGGTTCACTCAGCTGATTAGACCTTTCGTAGTCCAAGACGAAATAACTTAGTGTCTGTGGACAATTCAACTTCCCTATCTCTTCGGGCATATGGGTTAAGGTAGAACTATTGAAATCAAGATGCCTAAGATTTCTGGTGTCCCTTGGCGATTCCGTTAGTTCGCTACAGTACATTAGATTTAGCATTTGCAAGTTTTGCAATTCAGTGATTGAATTTGGAAGTGATTTCATATTATTTTCAGAGAGGTCCGGATTTCGAAGAAGTCTAAACCTTCTTATAAAGTTTGGCACTTCGCGACTATTTGAGTTATTAAGACCCAATACTTGCAAACGTGGAAAACTGGAAAGTACATCATCCAAAATAGCTTCATTGATCTCATTCTTCTTTTCGTATTCAAAATTGAATGACTATAGCTGGAACGTTCTTAATCCTTTTGCCTTGCGTAATTTGAATAGAACATCTGACCATGATTTTATTTTATGGTCAAATGAAACATGACGAGTCTTTTCACCGAAAGCATAATCAGAATTGTGATTTTCACCTACATATTTCTTTCCTGCTACATTTGTTGCAAGATCACGCATGATCACATCAGCATGTGGACATTATTGTCGAAGTTACACTCATTAATGGAATTTTCCAAAAAAACCTCCAACATAACTCCTTGAAATAGTCCTTTCCAGTATCTTCCATGGATTTACTTCCATTTGATGATTCTATTAAACCTAGAGCCATCCATTGTCTAATCAAATCTCTTATATTTAAGCTCTTCCTTTTACGGAACAAGGATAAATAGGCAGTTAAATAGGCAAAACATTGTTTCAAACTTGGTGTGAGATGGTTATAGCCTAGGAATCAAATACATGTGACACAACATTTTTTAAAAAGTAGGACACAGACATGTTGGAGACACATCAAATTTTTTAGTAAAAAAATTAAATATATGTATGTACATAAGCATATTGTAAAATTTTCCAATAAAAAACATCAAAATACAAGTTTAGAGCCATAAGACACAACAAGTTAGGGCAGAGAGGGTTGGTAGCAAGAATTTGGAGAAATCGAGGGGAGAAATGCGTGAAAAAAGATTTGGAAAGATAATTAAAGGAAAAAGAACCTAATTATTGCTGGGCCGAGCTAATGGGCATTTCTAACCTTCTTTTTGTTTTTCTTTCCAGCCATGTCGGGATCGTGTCCGAAATTAAAATAAAAAATAATGATAATCGACACTCCATTCATTGTGATGAAAATCTTACTCCCTTTCACACCACTCATTAACAAAGGTTTCAACCTATGCCATTTCTCTTCACTTTCATTCTATACATCATCCATAACCTGCAAATCCTTCTTTCCCTCAATCATTTCTTGAAGCTCTGTTTGTAAAGCTTCCGTTCCACTTACATGAGGATTACTTTTGGTTGCCGATTCAATTATTTTTTCCATTACTGCTTGTGAGAGATTTAGCCAAGGTTCTCTTGCCTATTTCACCCATTCCAACTATTGCGACGAATGAAAAATTATGTGTGACATTCATATAATTCACATCCAATAAAAGGTCCTTTACCTTTTTCTTATCATCATCCCTCCCGATCACCTCCTCTTCATTTGAAAAAGACCAAGATTCCCGTCCAGCCATTATTTGATCAAACGAACTATAGGGAATTTTTTATTCATAGTTTTCATGCAAATGAAATTGTTTTTCTTTACAGCATCAATAGCATCTAGTCTCTCCCAAACTTTCTCTATCTGACGAGCCATCCTCTATTTAAATGCGATTTGATTAGATTTGGAGAAGAAGATCCTTACTTGTTTTGCATTTTTATCTCCGAGTCATCACTTCTCGATGAAGAGCCTCCCTGGAGAGTTCATCAAGCACATCCACAGCATCATAAAGAGCTTCTTCCAGTTTTTGGAGCCAATTCTCCAGCAAGTGACTTTTGTTTGACGCCCCTCTGCATCAAGAACCACATCCTTAATGGTTGAAACAGTGCTTGTGAGTTTGTAAAGATCAGCCTTCAACCCAAGTAGCATCCCAAGCCGCTGGAAAGCTTGAGAGCGGCTTCCGCCATGGTTTAAGTTTCTGGTGAGGAAATTAACTAATGGGATATGCTTTCTGGGATTAGTTCCAAAAGATTGCTCCACCTGAGATATTAAAAGTAAAGTCTCACCGGCTTCACCTGTCCCCTCTTTCTTATAAGAAATTTCCTTTTTCTTGTTTGGCAGCTTTCATGTCTTGACTTGCCGCCACAACGTAAAAGGCCCCCCTTTTGTTTCCCGCGTGGCCGAAATCTGCTTAATATAGGTTCTGGGTTATATTTTTTATAAGGGCTCTCTCCTAATAGCCTTATTAAATAGATCAAGTTACGATAATGTGTTAAATTCACCTTTTTTTTAAGGGCTGCTTGAAAATATAAGTTTTCAGCCCAAAATAATTAAAGATATAGCAAAAAGTTAAAAAATGAGATAGTTGAAAATTTAATCAATTAGATTTGAAATAATTAAGTATATAGAAACATTTTTAAAAAATTGCAAATATAGCAAAATTTGTCCAATTCTATCAATGATAGAGGTTTATCACCGATAGATCATGTTGTAAATATTGGTCTATTAGTGATAGACCATACGAGTCTATCAGCGATAATTTTGCTATATTTGTAATTTTTTTTAAATGTTGCTATATCCTTAATTATTATTCTTAAAATGACCATCAATTACAATTACCCTAAAAAAATGCAGATTGTGACAAAATTTGACTACAAGCCTACTTAAAAGACAAAAATGCCCTTACAAGCCAAAGATAATTTGTTCAACGCTTCAACACTTTGTCTTCTTGTTTCCTCTCGTTTGGTCTTTTGGTGTTCGATTGGATGCATGTACATCATTTTTTATTTCAATTTCATCGTTTACGGTCTCTTTGCTTTTCGTGATACTAGATCGAAGTTATTTATATTACCGATAGACTTTAGTTTTTAGGGTTGATGTGTAATTTTTGTTTGTCATATGTCATTGAAATCGATTTCTTGTTTTTTTTTTGTTTGAAATGATGTTGTTCATCATTCTTTGTTTTAGGTTTGTGTTATTACTTAGGGTTAGGATCTATTAGTGATATGTTTGTATCACGAATAGACTTTTAGGGTTTAGTTCATTGGATTGATGTATTATTTTTGTTTCTCATTCAGCCGTAACCCCATTGAAATCTATTTCTTGCTTTTATGTGATTGTTTCCAATGATATATTCTTCGCCATGCTCTGTTTTAGGCTTATGTGTTATTACTTAGGGTTACGATCTATCGGGGATATATTTGTATCACCGATAGATTGTTAGTGTTTAGATCGTTGCTTAGAAAAAAGGCAAAAAGAGTCTCAAAACATGAAGCTTCATCATGAAAAAAGAGGTGTCCCATTATATATATTACTATGTTTCTAAGTTGTTACGTTGCATAGTTGTCACAATTCTTTTGCTTTAAACATGAAAACAATTAGTTATTTCCATAGAGATGTGGAAGTTTATCTTGAGAATCACGGTCTAATTTAATCTACAAACCATAGGCCATATTATTGCTTATCATCTTATTGTCTAGATTTGTTTAAAGAAGAACCATTTGGACACTTATTAAATATGAAAATGACCAAAATACCTTTACAACTACTATCACACTTGATTAGAAGACAATGTGTCTTGACAAACAATAATGTTCATCTTTTCAACATTGAAGGTAACATCGTGAATTTGACTTGCAAGATTTTTGTTTGATTACAGGGTTAAATTGTATTACCTTGCAATGTTGAAATAAAAATCTTGCAAGTCAAACTCATAGTGTTACCTTCAATGTTGAAAAGAATAACATTGTTGTTCGTCGAGACACATTGTCTTCTAATCAAGTGTGATAGTAGTTGTAAAGGTATTTTGGTCATTTTCATATTTAATAAGTGTCTTAATGGTTCTTCTTTAAACAAATCTAGACAATTAGATGATAAGTTTTTAGTAATATGGCTTATATTTTGTGGGTAAACTTTCACATCTCTTTGGAAATAATTAATTGTCTTCCTGTTTAAAGCAAAAGAATTGTTACAACTATGCAACATAACACCGTAGAAACATAGTAATATATATAATGGAATGCCTTCTCTTTTTTTTTTTTTATCTTTTTTTGCATGATGAACAAAGGTCTTTTTGCACCTTTTTTAACCATCGAACTAAACACTAACAATCTATAAGTGATACAAAGATATCACTGATAGACTCTAACCCTAAGTAATAACTTGCAAGCCTAAAACAGAGCTTGACAAAGAAAATATGACTTATAGAAACATATCACAAAAGGAAGAAACACATTTCAATGGGTTATGACCAAATGAGAAACAAGAATGACACATTAATCTAATAAACTAAACGCTAATGCTGATACAAACATATCAGCGATAGACCCTAACCCTAAGTAAGTAATAACACAAATACCTAAAACAGAGCATGACGAAGAACACCATTAATTTCAAAAAAAAAAAAAATAAATTTATTTCGATGGTAAACGAGAAACAAAAATTACACATCAACTCAAATAACTTAAAACTAAAGTCTATTAGTCAGAAAAAGACACATATATGACAATAATAATAACTTTTGAGCATGAAATACATCAAGCTAAGTCTTTTAAGCATATAAATGAATCAATTCATTTACTATAAAAATGATATATATTTTAATAAACGTGTCTTTGTCGTGTCGTGTTCGTGTCGTTGTATTTGTGTCTTGTATCTACGTTCGTGCTTCTTAGACAAAAGCAAATAGACCGTAAACGATAAAATTGAGAAATCCAAAATGATGTAGATGCATCCAATCGAACACCGAAAGACCAAACGAAATGGGAAGAAACGAGAAGTGAAGTGTTGAAATGGGGAAGACATTCAACGGGGAAGACAAAGCGTTAACGAATTATTTTGGGCTTGTAGGGACATTTTTGTCTTTTAATTAGGGTTGCAGTAAAATTTTAACATATCTGCAATTTTTTAAAATTTTTTTGCTATATCCTTTATTATTTTGGGGTGAAACCCTATATTTACAAGGAACCCTAGGATTAAATTTGTCCCAAATTTTGTAGAAATCTATATTTGTAATTTAATTTATGCTTATGTCGTTTGGGAAATATTGTCTTCAAATCAGACTATACCTCTAATTCAATCATTGAAGTGCTTACAGATCACTGTGGATCTAGATGGCTCAAACTTCCCCTCAATTTTGTACTCGTTATATGTTTTATATATAAAAAAGTGACTTTGAATCAATATCATTAATTGATCCCATAGTAAATTTTTCTTCCTGTCCCCATCTAATGTAGGTTAAAACTTCATTTTTTACATTTTTTTTCCAGATTATTTAACTGAACTATGAAATTTTTGTTGACAAAATTTCTACATCAGCCACTATTACAAACTATTGAATTTCTCACGTTTTAATGAAATAAAGAACTATACTGTTCTATAAATTTTCTTCGTTTTTTTTAATGTATTTTGAATTCTATCTATGTATGGAAAAGTATTTTAGATATTAAAGAAAATTGTTAAGAACTTAAGATGATTAAGCCCGCTTGCTTCAGCTTAGCTTCTTCTTCCTTTCATTTCTTTTATAATGTTTTCCCCCCAAATTTCTACCAAATATGATAGTGCAAAAATCGAAACAACCTTTTCCATGAGCAATCAAGTTATGTCCTAATTGGCGTCTCACTGTTTCCTGCCTCAGAGTTCTGCAATCAAGTTATGCAAAGATGTTTCAAAGATTCGAGTCATCGCATTCCCTTTGGTAGTGATTTTAATTTCGGACATTTCCAAATACTCAGCGTTTCAAGAGAAGTAAAGATGTAAATCCATTCTGGTAAAGTCACGAGATCGAGGCATTTATATATCTGTAGATATTTGAGGGGAATAGGAGAGGACATTGTTGAGGAGATAGCCAAAGAATTATTTATGCTTTGCTGAAATGGCAGACAATTCAGATCCTTCATTTCTTCAAGTCTTCGAGTTCTCAAACACAGCAATACTGGACCTCCTGTACTAGTCACCAACTCAGCACCAACATCACATAACTAACATATGCTTTAGTGGAAGAAGGTAGCTTGGGCATAGAATTTAACTTTGGGCATTGGTAGATATCTAGAATCTCAAGCTGAGGAAAAGTTGGAGGCAACCATCGAATGTTTTCAGACGTCTCCCCTACTACGGCTCGGCTTAATTCCCACCATCCTTCCAAATTAGCCATATTTGCTAAACATAGAGACTTTAGAGATGGAAAAAACGTTGATGATGAAAACGGATTGTCAAACTTATCTATGAACTTGAGATATCTTAAGTCCCGTAGACATAGAGTCTTGAGAGTTTGAAGGTGATGGAACTGAGGTAGATGTTGCAATCTATGGCAACTTACAATTCTAATTTCAGTTAACTTCAAATGGCGGTTGAACATCCACTTGGGTAACCCTACTCCATTGTACCCTTTAATGCCCAAGGATTCAACATTTGGATTTGGTTCTAAGCCTTCCCTTACTCCTTCAACTGTCTCGTCTTCGTGTTAGTACAGTCCCATTTTCCATTCCAGTTTCAAACTTTGCAAACATTTTTTGTCTCTGAGGTTTACTAAACTGACTTCATATGGAGTAGACCTCAACTGCTGTAAACCTGTGATTTTCAACTCTCCTGTCAAATTATTGACCTCATTCAACTCCCGTAGCTTATTCGTCTTTGTGCAATCAAACACGAATGAACTTATTGTTTGTAGACAACTTAACTTCTCCATCCCTTCCGGCGCCATATGATTTATTTGTGGACAATGCCGAGAAGCAAGATGTCTGAGATTTAGAAGCTTGTTGATATCCCTTGGCATTTCTTAAAGCGCATAACAGCCTGTCAGCTTTAAAGTTTGCAAATCTTGCAATTCAGTGATGGAATTTGACAGTGATTTCATATTGTTTTTGAAGAGGTCGAGATATCGAAGAAGTTAAAGCTTCTTTATCGAATTTGGCAGTACATGAATATTGGAGCTACCAAGAACTAATACTTGCAAACGTGGAAAACTGGAAAATAGTTCATCCAAATTAGCTTCATTGACCTCATTCTTCTCCTCATAGGGAGAGTGTAAGAACATAAACGTTCTTAATCCTTTAGCCTTGCATAATTTAGATAGAACGTCCTGCCATGATTATATTTTATAATCAAATGAAAAATGCAGAGTTTGTTCACTAACAACACAATCATTATTGATACCTCCACATACAGATAATTTCTTGTCTGCTACCTTCCCTGCTAGCTCATGCATCACATCATGCATATGAACATAATCATCGAAATTATTCTCATCACTAGAGTTTTCATAAAAAAAAAAAACCTCCAACATAATTCATCAAAGTAGTCCTTCCCTATATTTGAGCATATTTATTAAAAAGTTTACTAAATTCTATTCACCTTGTAGGATTACCATACTGGTCCCAACCGTAGTAAGCTTCACTATCAAGTACACAATAAATAATAATGTATCTTTTCTTTTAGCAAGAAGCTAGGAGATATGTAAGGTGTACTTGAATCTCTCAACTTAGGTTGACATATTCTTACCACCCTTGACATATTCAATAGAAATTCATTTCATAAATTTAAAAAAAAAAAAAAAAAACAAAGAGTACATTAAGAACACAGCCATCAAATTTATCGGCAGTGTTCACCTCACCACGAGAAAACAATTGGCCCAAACATCCGTCCGTTAAATTTAAAATGCTTAGAGTTAATCAATCTTTTAGTATCTTTTTGGTAATATTTTTTATTTTGTACACCAAGAAAAGATAAGTATTTCCAAATTAATTAATTGAATAATAGAACTAGAAGAAATTCTATTCTCTCATTGTACGAAAGATCAAGTTATCTTAGATTGATACAATTTTTTACATCCTTCGGTAGTGCTTTTAATTTCTGACAACCCATAAGGATAAATGCTTTCACTTATACAATTCAATAGTAGAATCGGGAAGGAATTCTATACTAATATTGTAAGAAAAATCCAAATGCTTAAGGTTCAAGTTTCCTACATTAGTGGATAAATTTTTCTAAATTATCCAACAACCAAAAGATAAATGTTTCTAAATAATACAACTTCTTAATGAAATCTGGAACATATGTAATATTTGAACCCATAATACTTAAATATCTCTAATGTTTCAACTCACCAATAAACTTCAAAGGCTTTATATTTGGAATTTGATCATACCAATCTAAGTGTTTGCAATCGAAAAATATTACGGAAGGTTTCTTCCAAGTTCCATTGTGAACCAATTACATCTTGACTAAAAAATGTCCTCAAATGTGTTTGCCTTAGATAATGGTCTCATAAGTTGATCTTCATGACTATCTTCTTCCAATAAAAAGTGATAAGTTCTTTTATCCAGAACTTGCCTTCTCAAGGTTTGGTAAGAGGACTCGTCGATTAAGTGATCAATCTCGTACAAAACATCCTTAAGCCTTGAAACCCAAACCTTAACCGCGTGGTCCTTGAACTGCTTCTTGATCCTCTGCGTCATGAAGCACAGCTTGAATGGTAGTAAGAGAGTGTTCGAGCTTTCCAAGTTCATCCTTAACATGCCATAGCGATCCAAGATTTTGTAGTGCGGAAGAGCCCAGTTTGAATATGATGTCTGCAGTAACGTTGAAGAGAATAGCTTCAGCCATGGCTGGTGGGTGAAAAAGGAGCAAAATTTTGGTAACTCGGATCAGGTTACGATAAACTGTGAGGTGTGAGCGAGGAAGTTAGTTTCTGGGCAATACTTAAGTATATTTATTTATTATAATATACTCTCCAATAATTGACCGAAGTTAATTTATTTCGAATAAGAAAAAAAAGGTAAATGGCTTAACTTAACTTAATTAATTCTCAAGGAGTTGTATTTTAAATTCTCAATTAGTTGTATTACATGGAAATTTTAATTAAATATTATTTTGGTTTATTTTCATTTTTTGGATTTATATTTAGGAAAAAATTATTTATATGGGACGACTATTAATCATAGGGCTATCAGACGGTAATCATATTATTATTAGAGGGTCATTACTTTTAAATGGACTACTTTTACAAATTTAAAAGATGTTGTGACATGAACTCTATTATCATTTTTTTTTCTTTTTTTCTTTTTTTTTTTTGCTATTTTTACAAAAACTCTTTTATATTTGTGCCATTAGGTGTTATTTTAAATATTATTTATAATTTTTTTGGTTAGTTCTAAATTTCATATTATTAGAGATTTGAATATATATATATATAGCCAAAAGAGACAAGTTGTGTTGATTTCTTTCTCTAATAAATTAGATGTAGAAACATATAAATACTTCATATTGAGATGGTTGACAATTTTAATGATTGTGGTTTAGGACTTATACTATACAATATATTCCAATTGGGCAGGTTGAATTTTTTGTCTCTATATTTTGTCTCTTAAACTTTCTATCCCTGTTTGTGCACACTTCTTTGTACTATTGATATGTATGTATGAACAAAATGCATATATATGTAATGAACGCGAGGTGGACACCAAGTGAGTAATCCAACTCCACAATATATGTCATTTAATGCTCAAGAATTTAACTTTGGATTTGGTTCTAAGCCAATTCCAATATTGTTTGATCACCTTTGTATTTATCCTTTCCCAATTCCCATTCCATAACCAAATTCTAAGATGATATTTTCAAATATTTCCCAGAGTTCAACGAATAAAAAATAGCAAGAGAGAAGATGAGGTAGAAAAATGAATCTGAATATGTAACTAGCTTTGCCTTCTCTTTATCTTCATGCTCATCTACCTTCAATAGACAATTCCTAACATGGTCGTATACCCCAATAAACAATTCAATAAAATTTCAATGGAGCAGTCAAAAAGACCAAATTTTGGACATGAAAAACCTACAACCAATCTTACATATTATTTGTCCCAAGTGCTTTTTTAATTTACTTAATCTACTTTTTGTTTTTTTATTTTCTTTGGAAAAATGTTAAATTCTTACAAACTTAAGATTCTAAAAATGACTAAATATATAATATGGTCTACGTACATAGAATATTAAAATCTTACAAACCTAATAATCTAATGAGTAATATCAATTGCACTTAAAAAGCATTATCCTCTCTGTATTAATTCAAGATAATCAGATTTTCTATCATGTTATGTTAGTGCCTTTGAAACATCTCTCCAACAAATTCTCATGGGAATAGTTGGAAAAAACTTGCAATTCGGTCAACACAAACTCATGCATATGAAACAAAAATCAAGAAAATAACTCACTTTACATGCCTAAAATGATGCAACCAATAGTAAAAGAAGAATAACGAATATATCTTGGAAGTTAAATTGAGAATAGGAAATCAGGTACATAGTATTATGTTCTCTTCTTTAGGTAAGTGAGCTCTAAACTCATTATGATACCAAATTATTTATTCTTTTAGCAAATACAATACACCATCAATACATGATCGTCGAAGGCTACATGTCAACAAACTATCAATGACTATCACCATCAAGACACAGATCCTTGAATGCTACATGTCAACAAACTATCAATGACTATCATCCAAAGTGCCAACAAGACACTTCTCCAGCAAAAATTCAGCATTCACCCAAGCGTGATATTTATCTAAAGATTACTTAAGAACAACTTTTCGGTTACAAATCAGGATTTATCATATAAACGGATGGAAGTCGCACGAAAAATTAACCAGATGAGTAAGAGCATGTTTGGAAATGATTATAAAATTTTTATAATCACTTTTGTCGTATTCAAACACTTCAAGATCTGTTTGATCACTCCAAATTAATTTAATTTTTAACTTTTC
>JBBPDI010000002.1:18875346-18885861 GCA_037974545.1 Cucumis variabilis
CCATCACTATCCATAAGATTTTGCTCCCTACTTTGGTAAGGAAACATAATTTTCCTTTAGGCCTTTCTCTTTCTTTAATTATAGCATTTGCTTTATCCCTTTGTCATTTCAACCCCACTTTTACAATTATTAACCCCTAAATAAATAAATAAATAAATAAACAATCCACAGTAATTTTCTTTTCTCATGATAATGAGGGTAAAAAAAACCATTTCCATATGTATATATTCTAATCAAGGTGGATTAATTAGCTTAAACATAAAATTTTAGTTTTGTATTTGGGCAAAATTATTGTAATTAATAAATTTATGATTTACGTGTTTAATTTTATGATTAGAATTGAGTTAG
The DNA here is from genome assembly GCA_037974545.1 of Cucumis variabilis. NCBI lineage: Eukaryota > Viridiplantae > Streptophyta > Magnoliopsida > Cucurbitales > Cucurbitaceae > Cucumis > Cucumis variabilis. Next base: position 18,875,695 of record JBBPDI010000002.1, read on the forward strand.
TTTATATAGACAATTAATATAAACTTTGCTATATTGGGTTGATGATATGAAAAAATCTAAAGTTTAGATAAACACAAATTTTTCTTAATTGGTATCATAGAGTAACTTAAAAGTAAGGTAAAGTTAAATAATGTGTACTATATGATGTTAGAAAGTTTTAATTAGAAAAACATGTATCACAAATCAAACAAAGTAGAAATAAAATAATGTTCCTAGAATATCAACAAACAAAGTTTTCTTATTCACATTTTTACAATTTTATTTCTTAATTGACAATATTTCCTTAAAAGTTGAAATATAGAAATCCCAAGCAACAGTATAGTGTTTCAAGTTTTACATTTATTTTCCATAATATATCAGAAGTAAAAATAAAAGTTTCATTTGGATATGTACCATTGTTACGCTTTAGATATTTAAGCAAAAGAAAATCTACAATGTACAAAAAGAGAAAATGGTTATAAGGAAAAGAAGAAGAGGGAGAAATTGATGAAAATATTAGTGATAGGATTGAGTCAATTTTTGGTACATATCTTAGAAACTTCCAAAATGTAATAGAAATTGAGCAAAAGAAAAAGAGGATACCAAACAAGAAATAAATTAAATACATAATTCCATAAATGCATATATCATTGTCATTTTGTTCAATTTTGAAGCAACACCCATAAATCTATTGTCTTTTATATTCTCCCAAAAAGATAGAGAAGAAGAATGATAAGAAAATTCCAAACTTTAAATACAATCCATTTTGTAATCTAAATAAATATTTTATTATCCATTTTCCTTTTTAATTTTTTTTAACTATTTCTTTCCTTTCCTAAATTGTCATACCTTTTTCTTTTCCATCTTTCAATTTTAGAATAGTTCCTAAAATACATCCAAATGACTATTTTTAAAAAAATGGTAAAAAACATAATATTTGACAAAATATTCATATTTACCTCATTTTTGACTTTAATGCTTTTGTTAATTGTACTTAGTGTAAATAGTTTGTTGTTTTTCCTATTTTTAAAAAAATCTTTGTAATTATTTTTTTATAATTAATTAATATCTTATATTGAACAATATTAAATTGTTTAGATTTTGTGTAACATTTTTGTTTTTATTTTTGAAAATCAAACTTATTTTCCTCCCCTTGATTTTTTTTTAATTATAATGACTTAATTTTAGTCAAATTCAAAAAACATAAACAATTTTTTTTAATTACTTTTTTTTTGTAGTTCTCAAAATTTACTTGTTTCTTAAATTAGTGGTGAAAAATAGATAATAAAGAAAAAAATTCAAATGTAAAAATAATGTTTATAGAATTAATTTTAAAAATAAAAAAGTAAAGGTTAATCAAATACACGAATTGATATATTTTCTTCAAAGTCATGTTTGATACAATTATTATAAACTAAAACTGAATCATTATGACCAAAAGATTATTTAATTTATTTCGTATTAATAAAATGAAGAATCTTAATTTTATTTCTTTACGACTCTAATTCTCCATCGTTATTATTTTTTTTTTAATAAATCACCGTCACATGGAAAAGGATATTATTTGGATTCAACTTAATTTTATTTGAGAATGATGTCTTTTTAAAAAAGAAAAAAAACTATGAAACAAATAATTATAATAATTGTTTTAAGAATTCAAGTTTTGGTATCATTAACGAAGTTGATTGAATGCATGCAACCCTGAATTATATTACTTAATTCTTTACATGATATTTTAATAGAAATATAAAGATTTAAATCTCATTTTAGTTCTATTTTAATTCACAATTTTTTTATAATATCTATTTTAGTTCCATTGTTTGACATCATTTCAAATAATAATAACAACATACTAATCGAAAAGATTGTTTCTTAAAAAATTATGAACTAAAATTAGATACAAGGAAAATTTTAAAATAAGAATGGAACAAACATAAAGGTATTAAAAAAAGGTGAAATCGGATCATAGATGTCAAGACTACTAATATTGTCTATGCTAATTATTTTTTGGAAAATATATGAAAATTATACCTTTGATCTTCATCCTATGGTTGCACAATTTATTTTCATTAAATAAACTCTATTTAAGATGTGTGTTGAGTAAATTTTCTAGTGTTTGATTTTAAAAAATTAAAGTTATAAGAATGTTGAACTTATTCTAAATCAATTTAATTTAACGCGTTTTTATTTTCAACGGAAATTTAAACTACAAATATCTTAGTTTTAAATTAATTACAAATTTAACAAATATGTCTAATTCAACCTAAACTTGTAAGATATAATATAATATATATTCTTTTAGAAAACAGGAGAAAAATTAATACATTCAAACTAGGGCTTTTAAAAAGTATATTTTGTTTATTTTGCTATTTTTATAATTTTCCTTTTAAATGATTATTAATTAAAAAATATTTTTAAAAATAATAAAATAAATATTTTTATAATCAAACTATCGAAAAGAAATGTGTTCCTTATTGGTATAAGTATTAATTTTTAATTCTTTTAAGCCTTTCTCAACGTTACTTTCATGTCGTCATGATTCATCTCATTCAGATATGACACTAGTTCATTCATGTTTTCCTTTCAATTTTGGACGTTACACAAATATACATCTAAGATATTTTAACTTTACTTTAAAAAACATTTTAAATGACAAAAATTATATAAAATATTCAAAATACAATGTCTACATGGAATAAAGACAATAGAACTATGTCACAGTAGATCTCGATGATAGTGTATCGGATATATCATGAATTGTCATATTTTTTTTACATTGGATATATTTGAAAGCAATAATTTTATTTTTATGAAGAAAAAATGTTTAAAAAGATATAAATGCCCATAAATTTGTCAGCGTGGACCCCAAGTAGTCATCCAAACCTACAGCAAGGCAAGTGCCACGCGTCACGTTCCTGTAACATTTCATTGACACGATTTCGTTATGGGATCACTTATCACATCTCTTTCTTTTTCTCTTTTCCTCTTTTTCCTCAGTTTAGTGACTAATTCTGTCCTCAAAAAAGAAAGGAAAACAGTGATTGATTTAAATTGCTTGCTATATCTTTTCTAAAACAAGAATTTCCTAATTTATTATAAATTATGACGTCAAAATATTCGCCCAATTCTTATTTGAATTAACTACAAAACAATTTCAGCCCATTTACCATAATTTTGCTTAAAAAAATTGCAATGTATTATATTAAGTTGCCGTGAATATTTCAAGTTAGATATATACGTTGAATTAAAAAAAAAGTGAAAATTCAATAATTTCCATCAAAATAAAAAGGAAGAAATGGATATATATATATATATATAGAAACAAAAAAGTTTATTAATAATAAAAATAAAAAAGTGATAAATCAGAAAAGGGGTACAATGACCCACGATTGATCTACTACAAGGGTTGACTTAATTACATTTTCCCTATACTTTAACTAATGGATTCATTATTTAAAATCTAATTCATCCACTAATACCAACGCCTACCCTATTATTTATTAGTTTTATATTTTTATAATATACTTTTACATCTTAATCTACTTATTAATTGCTGGACAAATAACCAAAATTTTAAATTTTAAATTAGGGTAAGGAATAATATAACATAACAACCAACAAATATATAATTATTATTAATCAATATAATATATTAGATTTTAGAAAAATAATTTGTTCGTTAGATTTTTTTTAAAGAAAACATGCTTTCACTTACTCTTCCAAACATTTTATTGTCATATATACTAAAAAGAAAAATACATGTTTTGTAATTTTAAAAAAAAGTTATGTTTAGAAGATAATTATAAATATGAAATTATTATTTTTGACTACCAAATAATAATTATAAAGGACTTCACTAAAAGAACAACTAACCTTTATTATTTGTTTACTCAAATAGTTTGAAGATGCCACTTGGAATACAACAAATCTATAACACTCAAGAAAATTTCCACTTGAATAAATTACAAATTAAAATGTCTAACCTACTAATTACTTAAAAAACTTAAGAGAATCTTTTTTTTATTATTATTATTGATTTTAGATTTTATAGTTTAGGGTTTAGGGTTTAGACATTGACGTTTTTGTTGAGGAATACGTAATCACTTAATGGTTGGATTAGACTATGTTTAATTTTTAAAATATTATTTAATTCTTGATTTAAATATTGACTTAGATAGTCGATTTCAGTATAAATATTAATTGTTTTCAAGTGTTGTGATTTTTAAATCGAAAAAGATAACTGTCTGATGATTAGGATTGATGCCAGCTTTGTCAAAGGTCAATTAATAATTTAAATAGATTAGATCTCGTATTTAACCTAAGATCTTTGGTACTAAGATCTTGTTTAGATGAGATTTTCATATATCTTTTCCATTTTATAAATGTGTGGTTGACATATATAGCTTATTAATAGATAGCTTAACAACAATCAACACTCTTTTCCTCCTCCAATAATAATAATAATAATTAATGATAATTGATGCTGATAAACAACCAATTTTCAATTCTTAAATTAAAAAGGGCATTTAGGTTATTTTGTTTTATGGATTTTCTTTTAAATATCTAAATTAAAAAAAAAAAGTATTTTCCGAATTTGAAATTTAATTGAAGTTCCTAACAATCATATTCTATTTTATCCTCAAATTTCAATAAATATTATAAAAGATGATTTGGGTTTAGAAAAATAAACTCATCCAAATAAAATACGAGAAGTCAAACATTCGAAATAAAATACATGACTACAATAATATATATTTCAAAAGAAACAATAAAGAAAAGAAAACAGAACACAACTACAATATTTTGCTTTTTAAAATGACTATAATATTTAAAGAGTTATTTTTATATAACAAAAAAAAATATTCTAAAATATATAATAAAATATCACACAATCATATAAATTTTGTTATATTTTAAAATTCTGTGATGAGTTTTATTGTCAAAAATATTTTTTTAAAAAAAAAAGCTATGCCCCTCTACAAGTTTTCCTTTGAATGTATGTATTTTCTTTGAAGTCTCTGCATTTAAAATTTAACCACTGTATGAAAAAAAAATATTAACAAATCATGTCAACTGATTGGAAACTCGTGAATAAACTTTCCATCACAAATAAATTAAAAGAAAACAATAAATATAGAAAAACAAATAAAGTTTACTATGCCTCCGACATCCATAATAATTTAGATCTGTCTATTCTCTAATTGTAATTGTTTAGATTTAGAACGATTTTTTTCTAAACTTTTAATAGAGATGGTTTATATTTTATATTTAAATTAAGATAGATAAATCTAAACTATTTTTTTTCAAAATTTGTTTAGATTTGGAACTAAAGAATCTTTGAAAATGATTGGTAGTTTATATTTGACATACAACTAGAGGTTGATTTGACTGTTTACGTAAACATTATTTATATTTAAAACAACAATCCAATGATAGTTTAAAAAAATAGATATTTTATATTTGATACAGATATTTTAGTAAATTTATAAAAATTAACCTCAAATTTAAATAATTATACGAATTTACAGGCTCATTAAATTAAAAAAGAAAGTGGTTTAAAGGCATAAAATACTAAAATGGAAAATAGAAACAGATGAGGTGGGAAGACAGAAGGGATAGATTAGCGGGACAGAGTGTTTGGAAGCAGAAAGAAGAGGGGCAACGTGGACCTTTGGCTGTTCCTTTTTCCTTTCCAACCATCGGCCGCCGGTTACCTAGCTGTCAAAATGACCACCGTCACAGACACACATTACCCCCTTTCCTCCCCCCACACGTGTGGTTTCTACTTCGACACGTGCGCTGCGGGTCCCTTTTTCCTTAATTTTTCTTCTCTGTCTCTTTGATCCTTTGGGTCCACATCCACTCCCACTCCCACTCCCATTCAATGTTTACATCTTCTGACGTGGACTACACCGTTGCGTTACAACATCACCGCCCACACACCAAAAACTTCCTTACATCAATTTCTCCATTGCACAGTTCTCTATCCAATTCTAATTCACGTAACTTTCTATTTTAAGATCCCAAATTTCATCCATTTTTTCTGTTTATTTCAAGATGAATTTTAACAGAATAGTTAAAAATAGTAATATTTACGACAAATACAAAAAATTTAGATTCTATTAATAATATACATGGTTAGATATTATTAGAAGATTATTAATTTTTATCGTGGCTAAAATTACTCTAATTTATAAATATTTTAGTTTATTTTACTATATTTAAAATTAATTTTTAATTTTATATGTTAAAATTATTTAAAAGAATAATTACAATGCTATTTGTTACATAATAAATCAATTTTTTTTATATCTAAACATTTGTCAAAGATATGTTATATTTTATAAACTTTATTTTATAGTAACTTGAGTTTGATTGTTATATTTACAAAAGTCTCTTGTTCACAATCTTTTGATTACTATCTTATTACTAGTTATATTTGTCAAATTTTTAATATAAAAATAAGAGGTGTTATGAACTGTTTTTTTGTTGTCATTTAGTGCAATTTTCCTTTAGATAATCACACAATTCAAAGTTCTAATTTATGTTCAAAACGTTAAAGAATCTTTTGATTTTTAGAGCATGTTTGAAACGATGTATTATTATAAGTTTTAAAAAGATACAAGTGTTTATTTTAACAAAAGATAAAGTTTAAAGGTATATTTTTTTAATGTTTTTCTAAAATTTTATACCTCATCGATACCTTTTTTTCCATTTGACATCTCCTTTTCACTAGTATACTGTTTCTTTTAGTCTTGGTGGAACTAATTACTCTTTCGGACTAATCTCATAAAACAATGGTTTGATATATGTCAATAAATTTAAAAGAAAAAAAGTACTGAAGTGTTTAATTTAAAAAATAAATCATTTTAGATATAAAAATCGGTTTTATAGTGTATTTTAAATTAAAATAAGTTTGTTAGAAAACATTTTTTTAAAGAGTCTCTCACTTACCTATATGACATTTAAGCTCTCAAAACTTTATTTAATTTTGGTATAACAAACTCCAAATGGAATAATAGTATAAGAAATTGAAAAGAGAGGGAATGCCAAAAATGCCCTTAATTATTTAAGAAAGTTGCATATGGTAGGGTCCACTGTTAAGCAGTGTAAAGATTGAACTTATTCTTCCAATATTATTATTTACATTTTTCAATGTAGTCTGAGAAATAAATAATAGAGTCAAAATATATATTCCATTATTGACAATAAGTGGGAAAAAGAAAAACATATTCAATATAGCACAGATTTTCCGCCATTTTCTTTAAAATATTTAAAACCTACAATATGAAGGCAATAACTCTTTCAAATTTGAGAATTTAAAATATAACTTTTTTTTTTCTTTTAGAGTCAATTCATTCAACAAAAACTAACCACAACCGAGAGAAAGAGTTTGTAACGATATAAAGAATGCACAACTTTTTCAAAGCTAGAATGAAGAATTGTCAATAAACAAAGCAATCAACCTAATCATCATACGACACTACAAAATGGACCAAACGATGCACCATCCCATTTGCATTACTCGAAAGTCAAGCAAAAGAGATGACATGGGTCAACTCGCTAACTTACCTCCCAATCCCAACAACAAAACCAGCCAACTCAGACAAAACAAAAGCCTTATACTTAACAAAATGAATAAGAGAAGCACAACCAAATTATATTTCACAAAATCACGAGAGAGATCCATAAGAAAAGATCAACCTGAACTTCCAAACTTCTAGATGAAAGCCAAAGTCTTGAGTAACTCAATAGGCCAGTTGTGATATAAATTTTTTTAAAGATAGTCAACCATTAATTACTTCATTTAATTTTTAAGTTTTTAACATTTTAAAAAAAGTAGACATATATATATTTTTGGTGTATTTTTCAAAGAATTAACCTTTTTAAAATTAAAACCAATACTTTTCAAGCTTTTTCTTTTTTCCTTTTTAATCTATAAAAGGTTTTCTTCAAAATAATAATTTAAAAACAATATTGGAAAAAGGTGAAACCCTAAAACCTAAAATTATATTTTAACCTTTTAGTACTTTATTTTATGACAAAACCCCCCATTTTACAATGCTTAGTGTTATTTAATTATCCCTTAATCATGGGTGCTAATCCTTACACGTCGGATTAACCTTGTTCTCATTAGGATTAATTTACTCAACACTTTAATTTAAGACTTGTTTTTATTCAATATAATTATTATACAATGCGACAATAAATTGCTTCCACTTAATTTTCTTCCCATATTTCACGTCCCCATGCCATCCATCTATTCACTATACTCTATATTATTTATTACCAACAACAAAAATGCTATACTATATATATTAATATTCCTTACAAAAGTTTTTTTAAAATAAATGTCCAACGATGCAATTGTTTGGAGTGAGTGAATCGAACGTTTGACCTCAATACCAATAGCATAAGCTTTTATGTTAACTGATCAACGATGTTAATTTAAACTAAAATATTAATGACTAAGTAAATTTACCAAAGATAGATATTCAAAACGAAGTTAAAATAGGTCAAAGTAAACTTAACTCAACCATAGTTAATATAATCTTGCTCCCTAAAAATTTGATGTTTGATTTAGGTTGAGAAATCAAACCTCTAACTTTGAAATTGATAATACAAAATTTGTATCGATTGAACAATAATGTTTACTTGCTTAAGAGATAGATATTAATATATAATTTAAAAACGAAACCTTTTTAACTAACTTAAAGCATGTACACATACATACATATAAATTGTTTCAATAAAACAAAGAGTACAAACAAAATCTACATGCATTTATCATGCATATCATGCAACAACTAACAACTATTTAAGAAATATAATGCACACTTTTTTAATAATTCAATCAATACGAAAAGGAAAAAAGTCTATATTGTATATATATTTCAACTTGTTTGGCATATAGAAAAGGAGGAATGCAGGGTACAATAGTACAAGTACAACCATCATTTTTTCTCCATTGATTGACATTATAAAAATATTACTTCTAGCTCTTAAACTAATGTGTTTATAAATTTATTATATGTTTTTTGACTTGTTCAATTTCCTATATTGCCCCTCACACATAAATAATTGGAATAATGACCTTAAACAAGTAGCAACAATTAACAAATATCACTTTCTATATCTTTAGTGTTATATTAATTCTAACATGGAAAGAAAATAATCCTTTTTATAGTTCAATCCTTTGCTAATGTATATGCATATGTTATTTTTCTTTATTTTGATTAATTTGAAAAAGAATAATTTAAACTACAATATTTAGTCATCATGATTTCAATGTTTTTTTTTTTTTATAGTTTTATTAAAGTCAACTTTCAGCTGTATAATATGTTTGTATCAAATTCAATTGATATATAAATGATGAGAATAATATTAAGTCTATCATTTTCTTTCAACATCTTTTTTTTTTCTCTCTTTTTTAAAAGAATTTTTAAAAATATAGGAATTCTTGAACCACATAAATTTAAAAGCGATATTTATCATAAAAACAAATCCTTGATTTCTTTCTCCCTTAATATTTAAGTATTAGTTATGTAGGCAAGTTGGGTTACAATTTTGCTACAAATTAATTGATTATCTTTGAAAATTTTCACGAAAACAAAGAAAAGAAAAAACATTTAAGAAGTGATTAAATGATAATTGTAGGATTTGTTTTTTAATAAATCAATACAAATTTTTATTTCATTTTTTTATGTGGCCTAAAATAAATGAATCTATCTTTTTTTCTTTTTTCTTTTTCTTTTTCCAAAAGGAAAAAAGATTTTTTTTGAAATGACATAAATACCCTTACCCTTCCTAATTCCGCGTAAGATGTCAATTCATAGTCTAGTGGGTTAAAAGAAAATGACCTTGAAATCCCCCTTTTTTCTTTTTCAAATTTTTGTATTTCTAGCAAATCTAAAAATAATAGATTTCACTATTTCATGTTTTATTGTTTTGTAATGTATTTCTAAATTAGATTTTAATTTTTAAAAAATGGTTATAAAATGTGTCTATCATATATTTATAAATCATAAAATTTGTAAACTATTGATTAAAAAGAATCTTTTAAGATAATTATTAGGTTAAACGAAAATTTAATCTATATTTAACGTAAAACAATGGAGTATAGAATTGGGAATAAATCTCCAACTCAGAGAGGGGAGTCCTGAAAAAAACTATATAAACCGACTCCCG
>JBBPDI010000002.1:18934643-18952120 GCA_037974545.1 Cucumis variabilis
TCAAATAATCAAGAGGCCGAGTTTGATCAAAAGAATTCAAATTTGATCCAAATTGGCAAAGAAATTGTGTCAAGGTTCAAATAATCAAGAGGCCGAGTTTGATCAAAAGAATTCAAATTTGATCCAAATTGGCAAAGAAATTGTGTCAAGGTTAAAAGGTGTTCTACTCGTAATAAGAACCATTGGAGGACTTTTAAAAGATAATAAATCAGAAAGATTTTGGTTGTCTTTTAAAATAAGGAACTTTATCAAGTTTTGGAGCAAGGACAAGATGGTCTTATCCATATGCAATTGATTCTTAAGCTCAGCTATAAATATCTCCCATCACCTAACTTGAAGCAATGTTTCCTATATTGTGCTTTGTTTTTCAAAGATTATAAATTTTAAAAGGATGAACTTATATTACTATGGAGATCACAAGGTTTCATTCAACCAAATGGCAACAACGGCGTTGACGATAATTACCTTGTCGATATTGGTGATAATTATTTCATGAAGTTATTATCAAGGTTGTTTTTTCAAGAGGTTCAAAAAGATGCTTTGGGAGACATAATAACATGTAAGATGCATGATTTGATGCATGATCTTACTTGTTTGATAACAAACAATGAATGTGTGCATGGATTGAAGGGGAATATCATCGACAAAAGAACTTGTCACTTTTTTTTGGAAGAAGATAGTCATGAAGATCAACTTATCGGACGATTATCTAAGGCGAGACATTTGAGGACATTTTTTAGACAAGATCAATATGAAGTTGGTTCACAATGGATCTTCAAAGAAATAATCTTTAGTAATATTTTTCGATTGCGAGCATTGCACTTACAGTTGAAAGGTGAAATCGAATATGTAGAGTACTCTTTGGAGTTTATTGGTAAGTTGAAACATTTGAGAATTATGAGTTCACCAATTAGTAACATAGATCTTCCCGATTGCATTATGAAGTTGTACAATTTAGAAACATTTATCTTTCAAGGCTCAGGATTAAAAATTCTGTCTAGTAATGTAGGAAACTTGATCAATCTTAAGCATTTGGATCTCTCTCTTAAATATAAATTAGAATTCCTTCCAGATTCTATTACTGAGTTGTGTAAGTTGGAAGCACTTAACCTTATTTTTTGTCCATTAAAAGGATTGCCGAAATATATAAAAAATTGCAACAATCTTAGGCAACTTGTTCTCTCTCACAATTATAATATAAAATTCCTTCCCGATTCTATTACTGAGTTGTGTAAGTTGGAAGAACTTATCCTTGATTATTGTGGTAAGTTAAGAGAATTGCCAGAAGGTACTAAAAGATTGATCAAACTTAAGCATCTTAATTTGAAAGGATGTTCGAGTCTCGCTCATATGCCAAAAGGGGTTAGGTGAGCTGATTTACCTTCAAACAATAAATAGATTTGTGTTGGGAAAGAATAAGGGTGGTGAGTTAAAGGAGTTGGATGGACTTACCAAATTAAGAGGAACATTAAGCATTGAACATTTGGAATTTTGTACCAATATTGATGATCAACAAATGAAGGGTAAGTTCTTGCAACTAAAGTCTGGTCTTCAAAAGTTGGACTTATATCGGGAGAAACATACAATTGGTGATGATCAGGTGGTGGATGTGATCTGCGAAAGTGTTTTAGATTGCTTACAACCACATTCAAATCTTCAAGAGATATTAATAAAAAGATATGGTGGAGTGAAGTTATGTGATTGGGTAACCTCTAAGTTCCTTGTTTGTCTTGTCATTATACGTCTTATTAATTGTGAAAGATTACAACATCTCCCCAGATTCGATCAATTTCCTAAACTTAAGGATCTTTGGCTCGAAAACTTACCCAACATCGAGTACATTATTGTGAACAATGATGATTCTGTTTCTTCATCAACAATTTTTCCATCCTTGAAGGCCTTATTTATTTCAAAGATGCCTAAGTTGGTGAGCTGGTGCAAGGGTACAACCTCAACCAAATCTCCTATAATATCATTTCCTTACCTTTCTGATTTGATTCATCGTTGTTGCCCACTGCTTATGTTGAACTTTATGCATGCACCTAATTTGAAATCGTTGAACATTTTGGCTTCAAAGGATGAGTTGAATGTTGTACTATTGGAAAATTACAAAAATATCACCTCTCTAAGTCTTCAGAACTTGATTAAATTGGAGTACTTACCCGAGTGTTGGCAACATTGTATGACATCTCTGCAACTTCTTTCTTTAAGCAATTGTGAAAATTTAAAGAGCCTACCAGAATAGATTGCCAACCTCACCTCACTCACAAAATTGGATATTTCATCCTGTATAAAGTTAACTTTGCTACCAAAGAGATTGGCAAGCTTACCTCACTTACAAAATTGATTATTTATGAATGTCCAAAGCTAGCTTTGCTACCAGAAGGGATTGGCAACCTTACCTCACTTAGAACTTTGGATATTTCTCATTGTGAAAAGCTAGCTTTGCTACCAGAAGGGATTGGCAACATTACCTCACTTACAAATTTGTATATTTCTTTTTGTGAAAAGCTAGCTTTGCTACCAGAAGGGATTGGCAACCTTACCTCACTTACAAATTTGGATATTTCTTTTTGTGAAAAGCTAGCTTTGCTACCAGAAGGAATTGGCAACCTTACCTCACTTACAACTTTGGATATTTCTTTTTGTGAAAAGCTAGCTTTGCTACCAGAAGGAATTGGCAACCTTACCTCACTTACAACTTTGGATATTTCTTTTTGTGAAAAGCTAGCTTTGCTACCAGAAGGAATTCAACACTTCCATAGTTTAGAATATTTAAACATGCATGGCTGTCCCATATTGGAAAAAAGGTACAATAAAGACACTGGAAAAAATTGGCCTAAGATCGCCCATATTCCATACGCCAGATTTTGAAGAATTTAATTATTAACTTCATTGAGGTATGCAAATCAATTTTCTCTCGTTATTTTATATTTATAAAGCAATAGTCGATTTCGTTTTAATATCTTTTACTTTTCTGTTTGTATAGTCCACCACTGTCACAACATAGTCTCACAAAATGGTATAAATTGGTAGGTTTTGGACACACACACAGCAACTCTCTCTCAACTTTAAAACATTTACAAATTTATAGAAGAAAAAAAAACAGTATTTGCAAATTTAACAATATTTTTTCAACCTTGCAAATATAGAAAAATAAATAAATATATAAATAAAATAATCATATATCTATTTTCTTTCATTATTACAATGTGATCTTCGTTTGTATATTACCAGCTATATTTGATATATACTTTTTATATAAAGTGTATCATATATGCAACTATTATACCATGTCTGGCTTTAATTAATTGTGTTACGGTAGTGAATGTATAATGGTAGATGAATCTCTAATGTTGTGATTTTAATTTATTTGAGAGGACTACTTGGTAAAGTATTTTGAAAGCAAATTCAAAAAATCTGAGAACATACAATCACATAATGAGAGCGCAATAATAGAATATTTATATTTAAATTGAACATACAGTCACATATGGAAAGACTTTCATTCTGAACAAAGTTTAAGCTCTTCTTTTGCCCAATCTTTCTGTTATGGTTGAGGTGAACATTCTGCCAACAAAGTTGTGTGTTATCATCTACTCTTACTTTTTTTCTTTTTCTTTTTCTTTTAATGAATTTCTATTGGGTATAAGATAGGATGAGAAGGCTAAACATGTGTCAACTTAGTTTAAAATATGCAGACCGTATTTTCTATCCTTCTTTATATACCCCTTATTATTTGTTGTGTACATTATTATTATTGATAGTGGAGATTTTGACTACGGTCACGTGGTTTTTTACTCCTTAACTGGAGGATGTTTTTCCACGTTAAAATTGTTGGTGCTTTGTGTTTATCATTGACTTATTTTTAACTATAGCAAAATTGAACCAAAATAATTACAAAATTATATAGCAAAGTTTTATATTTTATCAATAATAAATACTAATAGCCATTGATATCGATGTTTATCAGTATTTATCGTTGATATATTCTAAAATTTTATTATATTTGTAGATATTTTGAGTAAATTTTCTTATTTAAAATAATTTTCTTCTTTATTATTTTGTTTTCATCTTGGATAAACAGCTATTAGACAATTCACATCAGAAGAGAAGAGATATATTGAAATTTGAATAGCTATAAGATATTCATATCAAATTATTGAAGTGATCAATATTTTAGATGCAATGAAGTTTACACCTATTTCTACATATTGTTACTATGTAAATGTTTTAAAATAGAGATTTATACTCTATATCAATTCCTCTTTTTTTGGCATCATATGGCCAACTCTATACCCTTTTACTTTTTCAAAATTAACTTACCCTTTCAAAACAAAAAGAACCCAAACAAAAGAAAAGCATTGAACAACGTTATCTATTAATTTTAGTGCTCATAGACCACATTATTACTCTTTTTCCAATCACTTTGTTGAGATCATATATGAATGCTCTAACTTTATATATATATATATATATATATATATATATATATATATTACCTTTGAAAAAGAAAGACAACCAAATTAAAGAAAAACACCTCAAAAGTAGTAGTACATGATTAATTATTTGAGTTCATAGACCAAGACTTCTAAAGAAAATGACTTTGTGATGATTTTGCTGGTTTTCATCTACTCTATGTGAGATTTTGCCTTATCTAACTGGTTTTCATCTACTCTATGTGATGACTTTGCTGCTCTTGAAGGCAATTAATTTGTTCTCAGGCAACATCTTCAGAACAATTCCCATCTGCTCACTTCCATATATGTATTGTTCTGTCATTGGCTTGGTAAATATCAAGTATCAAAGTAGAAGAGTGACTGCTTTTCTTGGAGTTGTTATTATTACGGTTGTGACAGCTCACCGAAAATGACAATTGAGGTTTTATCGAACCATACGCTAAACTCTAATTTTCTCTGAACAATAAGAACTAAAATTACAATTTAACCAATTTTTTAAACATATATTATATTCATAAATAAATTAATAATCACTTATTATCCCATTAAAAATGGATGAGTAAGAATTGGTTTCTAAATGTATAACATGAAAAATATTTAAATATTTTTAAAAACTAGAATTCATAAAATATAAAATACAACTTTGTTTTCATTTTCAAATTTTTATTTTCAAATTATCTACCAAGGAGGATGTTTGTAACTAAGTTTATGGTTGGAAATGGTTAGGTGTTGGTACATATGAGAACATGTTATGTGAGTGGAAGTAGAGAGAAGCACACTAAAGTGAACATTGATATTTAACGTCCTACCTTATTTGTTAAGAAGCTACTGAGGCAACTAAACCTTGAGACTTGCCTCGGAAGCACTTGCCTCGAGAGCAGGCTGTGTGACATTTAGCCTTGAGATTTATGCCTCCATTGTGTGTCCCACAGGATTAGGCTTATGCCATTGTTGAATCGCACTAAGACTTAAAGCTGTTTCTATGCCTCTCCTGTAATGATTAAAAACAATAATATAAAACTAATTGCCTTATTCTTCCAAAATATAAAAAAAATTCAGTTGGTCATGACACTATGAATGCTATTGTGACGTTTACAACAACTTACATGCATGAATATTTGTTTAAACTGCAGCCAACTTTAATTCGATGAGTATTGATAATTCATCGGTTGATCGAAGTTAATTTTTTTATTAAATTTTTGTCGAACAAACTATATACAGTTGGTTTGATAGATATAATATTCAAATCGATCTTGAACTTGGATGAGTAAATGCCGGTCGGTCTCTGAGTAGCGTTGGCCCTTCAATTGAAAACACTTCCAAATCCATGTCAATCAAATTAAGAAAGCCAACATCATCTTACCTTTTGAATCTCTCAAAATACCTCCCACCATTTTTCTTTTGTCTCGAGATTAACATGATATATTGTATTCTTAAATATTTTTTGTTTAATATAATTTTGAAGTTCCCTCCTCCTTTTACGTTCTTAATCACCAAAGCTTGGATTGCTGTGGGGTGTCAAGAACTTGACGAACTCAAAGACTCTCTTTCTGCCATTCAAGCCGTTCTTCACGATGCAGAGGAGAAGCAGTTCAAGGACCGTGCGGTCAAGGTTTAGGTTTCAAGGCTTAAGGATGTTTTGTACGAGATTGATGACTTGATCGACGAGTCCTCTTACGAAACCTTGAGAAGGCAACTTCTGGCCAAACACCGAAGATACAGAAAACAAGTACGTATCCTCTTCTCCAAATTTAAATCTAGCTAACTGGAAAATAGGCGAAAAAATCAAGAAAATTAGGCAGAGTCTACAAGATATTAACAAAGATAAGAATCAATTTGGCTTTTGTAAGCACATATGATAGAGAGAAGAGATGATGATGAAGGGCTAAGAAAGAGACGGGAGACTCACTCTTTTATACTTGAAAATGAAGTGATCGGTAGGAATGATGACAAGGAAGCGGTTGTAGATTTTCTACTAAATTAGGATAGTGGTTTGTAAGAATAATATACTAAATTAGGATCGATAGTGTTCTTTTTTTATTTTTAACTTCATTTCAAGGAAAGGCAATATTGGAGAGGGACAAGAAAGACTCGTGATCGCCATTTGTATAGGCAAGGGACAAGGACTCGTGATCGTCATATGAGAACATTTTAAAACGCTTCTGCCTACAGTTTTAATGTCTTAATGTTTTATCATTTCTCTTAAATTTTGATTATTGAAATGAGTTTTATGTTTAGAACAATAGTTTGTTTTTTGGTAATTTGAAATGTAATACTCTTGAACTTTTATTTTGTTTGAAACATGGTCCAAATTAAATTTTTACTCCTGAAACAGTTTTCACGTCCTTTTCCCTTATCTTTTCTTTCCTAAATTGCTATTTTAATCGCTTTCTTAAATAATTAAAACAAACTCAATTCTCTATAGATAAGATCATTATTTTTAATTAGAAGCAAACAACCATATTTAAAAAGAACATATAGTCTGATACTTGAGCCAATTGATTGGTAATCTTAAAATATGAGCCAATTAGTCAGTATCTTACCTACGAAGACTTATAAATTTACATTTATTTCATGTCCATATGTTTCTTATCACGTTTTTTTTTTCCTTTATCTTTTCTCTTTCCTAAACTGTTATTTGAATCTTGTAGGGTAAGACTAAAAAATTTAGAATTAGAATATAAACACGTAAAATAAATAAATGGAAAATTATCAAAAATAGCAAATTTGATAAAATATTTACAGATTCTATCAATAATAGATATTGATAGCCACCAATATGTTTCTATAAGTGACATTGATAGACAGTGATAAAAGTTTATCATGGATAGAATTCAAAATTTTGATATAGTTTGTAATTATTTTAATTTATTTTACTATTTTTAAAAATGTTCACGAATAAATTTTTAATTTTCTACTTAATGAACATGGTTTTGAGTCGCAAATAATAAGTAGGAATTAGAAAAAAATATTGAAAATATATAGAAAATCGTATATGATGATTTCTAAGAATTAGTTTTTTTGGTTGTTTACAAAATTATAAAAAATAAGTTTATATAAAAAATATCTCTAAACTTTTCTAAAGCTTAAAATAGACTTCAAATTTTTTAAAAGATTGAGGTCATGTTTTAAACTTTTTAAAAGAGTTAGAAAAATACTCTTACTATTAATATTAAATGGAAATCGTTAAAGTTTTTTTAAAAGTAGTCTCGACTATTGAAACGCTCGATAAAATCTTTTAAACTTTTAAAGAAAAATGTTTGAAATAATATTATTAATAAAAAGAATTACACCAAAATTTTAATTTAAAAATATAAAATCTCACAAAATTTCGAAATAAAAACTTCTCCTTAAAACATAATAACATAATAATCAGTCAAATAAAAAAATGTATTTGACTATATTAGTACACGCTAAGCTATTAACATACAATTTCGTTAAAATATTTAAGTGAATTTATTTATTCTCATTAGATGTCAATATACTTTATTAAAATATACACCTTTGTTAAAACATATTTAACTCTTTTGAAAGTTTAAATGACATTTTTTGAAGTTTTGGAGTATTTTTTATAATTTAACCTTTGATAACTCGTATTGGTACATTGATTTATAATCATATTTTTATCGGTTTTTACACCTTAATTTATGGAAAAACTTCCACCACAAAAAATGGTTTGATGTTATACATATATATATATATGTATAATGTTTTTTTTGTTGTTGCTTATATTAATTTTTTATAATGATATACACGTTAATCAACCTTAAGCATCTTCGTTTGCGGTGATGTTGGGCTCTCACTCTTGTGCCAGAAGGATTAGGTGAGCTGACTAATCTTCTAACATTGAATAGATTTGTGTTGAAAAAGAATAAGGATATATAATTATAATATACATCTCCTAATTAACTTTACATACGTGGAAATCAAAATACATCAAGAGCTTAATCTAAAAATCATCAACACAGTACGCCAGAAATTCAACAATCTTTAACCACTTTATTGCTTTTTTTATTTATATATATAATCAGAATTGGGCAACGCACAAGTCAAACGGGATCTTTTATGTTGGGTTAGGAGAAGAAAGAAGTGGCTGGTTCAAGTTAGGAGAAGCCATACTTTTAATCTAACAAAGCATATCTCATTAAACTTAAACTATGGCCGAAGCAATTCTCTTCCAGGTTGCTGGGGAGATCTTGATGAAGCTAAGCTCTCAAGCTTTCCAGCGTCTTGGGATGCTATTTGGGCTGAAGGGTGATCTTAACAAACTCACAAACACTGTTTCCACCATTAAGGATGTGCTTCTTGATGCGGAGGGACGTCAAACTAAAAGTCACTTGCTGCAAAATTGGCTCCAAAAGCTGGAAGAAGCTCTTTATGATGCAGAGGATGTGCTTGATGAACTCTCTTCGGAGGCTCTCCGTCGAGAACTGATGACTAGAGATCATAAAAATGCAAAACAAGTAAGGATCTTCTTCTCCAAATCTAATCAAATTGGATTTAATTATAGGATGGCTCGTCAAATAAAGAATATTTGGGAGAGGCTAGATGCTATTGATGCTGAAAAAACACAATTTCACTTGCGTGAAAACTGTGAATCACGGACTCAATACGGTTCATTTGATCGAATAATGATGGGAAGGGAAACTTGGTCTTCTTCCAAATGATGAGGAAGTGATTGGAAGGGATGATGATATAAAAGAAGTAAAAGAGCGTTTATTGGATATGAATATGAATGTCACGCATAATGTTTCGTTCATTGCTATAGCTGGAATGGGTGGGATAGGCAAGACGACCTTGGCTAAATCTCTCTACAATGACGAAGAGGTATCAGGATTTTTCGATTTAAAAATATGGGTTTGGGTTTCTGATCAATTTGAGGTACAAGTGGTAGTGGAAAAAATGATAGAATCAGCAACCAAAAACAATCCTAGTGTAAAAGGAATGGAAGCTTTACAAGCAAAGCTTCAAAAAGTGATTGGAGAAAAGAAGTATCTGCTAGTTATGGATGATGTATGGAATGAAAGTGAAGAGAAATGGCATGGGTGAAATCATTGTTGATGGTTGGTGCAAGAGGGAGTAAGGTTTTGATCACAAAGCGTGACAGAAAAGTAGACACAGAAATCAAAAGCATGACCTCTTTGTTCACTTTAGAAGGCTTATCAGAGAGTAATTCCTGGTTATTGTTTAGTAAAGTGGCATTTGAAGAAGGCAAAGAGTCCACAGATCCAAGCACGATACATTTGGGAAAAGAAATTTTAGTGAGATGTGGAGGTGTTCCTCTTGTTATAAGACATGTTGGACGCATGTTGTACTCTAAAACTTCACAAGAGTGGATGTCCTTCAAGGACAATGAACTCTTAGAAGTCATTCAACAGGATAATGATATGACATCAATATTAAAATTGAGTTATAACCACCTCCCACCAAATTTGAAACGATGTTTTGCATATTCATCCTTGTTTCCCAAAGGATATAAAATAGAAATAGAAGACCTAATAAGACAATGGGTGGCTCAAGGTTTTATTGAAGTATCAAATGGAAAAAACTCCTTGGAAGATACAGGGAAGGACTATTTTAACGAATTGTGTTGGAGGTTTTTTTATGCAAATTCTAGTGATGAGTGTAACTTCAATGATATTGTTTGTATGCATGATGTGATGTGTGAGTTTGTAAGGAAGGTGGCAGGAAATAAATTATATGTACGTGGAAATCCCAATAATGATTATGTTGTCAGCGAACAAACACTTCACATTTCATTTGACTACGGAATACAATCATGGCAAGATGTTCTATCTAAATTATGCAAGGCTAAGGGATTAAGAACAATCCTTTTATTATTTCGTCCCTACGAGGAAATGAATAAAGTTGATAAGGCTATTTTGGATGAATTATTTTCCAGTTTTCCACGTTTGCGAGTATTAGATCTTCATTTCTCGCAGATTTCTGTAGTGCCAAAGTCTATAAAAAAACTTAGACATCTTCGATATTTGGATCTCTCTGAAAATGATATGGAATTAATTCCACATTCTATCATTGAATTGCAAAATTTGCAAACACTAAATCTAACAGAATGCTATGAGCTAAAAGAATTGCCAAGGGACATCAACAATCTTGTAAACCTCAGGCATCTTACCTTTGAACCTTGTATGGAAGTAACTCCTACATCGGAAGGGATGGAGAAGTTGACTTGTCTACAAACAATCAGTTTATTTGTGTTTAACTGCAAACAGACCAATAAGTTATGGGAATTGAATGATCTCAGTTATTTGACAGGAGAGTTAAAAATCATAGGTTTAGAGAAGTTGAGGTCTTCTCCATCTGAAATCACCTTAATAAACCTGAAAGACAAAAAAGGTTGGCAAGGTTTAAATTTGGAATGGAAACTGGGCAAGGATGAATACGAAGGTGAGGCTGATGAAACAATAATGGAAGGCTTGGAACCACATCCAAATGTTGAATCGTTGAGCATTAACGGGTACACTGGAGGAGCATTGCCCAATTGGGTGTTCAACTCGCTTATGAAGTTAACTGAAATTGAAATCGAAAATTGCCCTAGAGTGCAACATCTACCTCAGTTCAACCAGCTTCAGGATCTCAGAGCTCTACATTTAGTGGGCTTAAGATCTCTCGAGTTCATAGATAAGAGTGGTCCATACTCATCATCAGTGTTTTTTCCATCTCTCAAGTTTCTACGTTTAGAAGATATGCCTAATTTGGAAGGATGGTGGGAATTCGGGGAATCAAAAGTAGTAGCAAAGGAGACATCTGGGAAAGCTAAATGGTTGCCTCCAACCTTTCCTCAAGTTAATTGCCTACGTATCTACGGATGTCCGAAGTTAAGTTCCATGCCCAAGCTAGCTTCTATTGGAGCAGATGTTATCTTACATGATATTGGGGTTCAGATGGTGAGTACCATAGGTCCAGTATCGAGTTTTATGTTTCTATCAATGCATGGAATGACGGATCTCAAATATTTATGGGAGGAATTTCAGCAAGATCTAGTTTCTTCAAGTACCTCAACAATGTCCTCACCTATTTGCCTTCGTTATCTGAAAATAAGTGGATGCCCCTATCTCATGAGTTTACCGGAATGGATTGGCGTTCTCACTTCCCTTGAAACATTGCATATTAAAGAATGTCCAAAATTAAAATCACTACCAGAAGGAATGTAGCAACTCAAATCTTTGAAAGAACTTCACATAGAGGACTGCCCTGAACTAGAGGGAAGATGCAAGCAGGGAGGAGAGGATTGGCCAAACATTTTCCACGTTCCCAACTTTACTTACAAAAATGCCTCTGACATTGACACACCACAATCTTCTTCAGGTTTTTCACACCATCCCTTTTCAATCGTTCGTATCTCTGTTATATAGGTCACCACCGAATAAAATATTTGCAATTTACTTATGTAACTCATGTTCTTAGCTTAAAAAATAGATGAAAAGCTTCATTTAGTTTGAAGATCTAAATGAAAATTTAAACACGATGAAGATCAAATTGATATTTAAGCACAACATTTACAGAGATAAAAATGGTAATTTAACCTGCTTTGAATTATATTTATGTAGTTCATAACTTACATTAAATAGTTACCAAAATGTTTATATGTTTCATGTTCTAAATGATGAAGCAGGAGCAGCAATCTGGGGGGAAAATGAAAGATTGTTTCATTAGATAACCAACACCTGTGTTCCTTCTCTGGATTTTGAGTGCGGTTCTTTTTCCTTTTATATTTAGTTTATATACTTTATCTATATCTGAGTTGAATTTCCTTTTTAAGTTTGACCAAAGTTTCAATTAGATTCTTGCAAAAACCATCAATACCCAGATAGGTAGAAACACATCAGTAGCAGGTGGGTTTCTCTTATGTGGATGTTTGTTTGGGCTTAGACAGATATAAATTTTCTGGTTGGTGATTGGCAATTGCATGTTCAGGGTTCAGCAAAGCTACCGACATATGTATTTTTATATCTAAATTATGAACTTCATAGAGGACCATCCTGCCATTTTCATGACTGTTACAGACGAAAATGGTAGTCACTGCTTATTTGTAAAATATGATCATTTTATATGCTTCATGATAATTGGTAATTTAATGTTACTGAATCTCCCTCCAAGAAGTAACGTGATTGATTTTGATCTATAAACTAAATATAATAAGGATGATATAATAAGGATGTTATCCTTTGTATGAACTCTTCCGCTCTAAAGAATGAAGGCAGGCTGTTACTTGGTAAGATAGATTTCGTGATTAGAAAGTGAAACGGTGTATGATCCAAAATGTAAGTCTTAAAATTTTTTGTGTAGCTTAGATTTGCATGTGACATGTAGAATATCACCTCTTTGGTATATGATAAATAGACATTGATATATATCAAACACAAACTTCGTTGCAGGAAACAGTGAGACGCCAATTAGAACATAACTTGATTGCCCGTGGAAAAGGTTGTTTCGATTTTTGAACTATCATATTTGGTAGAACTTTGGGGGAAGACAATATAAAAGAAATGAAAGGAAGAAGAAGCTAAGCTGAAGCAAGCGGGCTTAATCATCTTAAGTTCTTAATAATTTTATTTAATATCTAAAATACTTTTCCATACATAGAGTTCAAAATACATTAAAGAGCTTACTCTAAAACTTTCTACTGAATCATCTAAAAAAACGAAAAAAATTTATAAAACAGTATAGTTCATTATTTCATGAGAAATCCAATAGTCTATAATAGTGTCGGATGCAGAAATTTTGTCAACAAAAATTTCATAATTCAGTTAAGTAATCTGAAAAAAATGTAAAATCGAAGCTTTAACCTACATCTAGATGGGGACAGGAAGACAAGTTTACTATTGGATCAATTAATGATATTGATTCAAAGTCACTGAATCAATTAATGCAAAGTCACTTTTTTATATATAATTATATAACGAGTACAAAATTGAGGAGAAGTTTGAGCCATCTAAATCCGCCCTAAATTCGTATGTGATCTGTAAGCACTTCAATGATTGATTTAGAGGTATAGTCTGATTTGAAGACAATATTTCCCAAATGACATAAGCGTAAATTAAATTACAAATATAGATTTCTACATCCCAGGGTTCCTTGAAAATATAGGTTTTCACCCCAAAATAATAAAGGATATAGCAAAAAGTTTTAAAAAAGTGCACATATGGTAAAAGTTCACTACAACCCTAATTAAAAGACAAAAATGCCCCTACAAGCCCAAAATAATTCGTTAACGCTTCATCTTCCCCATTTCAACACTTCAACGCTTTGTCTTCTCATTTCTTCCCATTTTGTTTGGTCTTTCGGTGTTTGATTGGATGATCGTTTACGGTCTCTTTACTTTTTGTCTAAGAAGCACGAACACAGATACGACACAGACACGGGCGACACCATATTTTAAAAGTCTAGAACATGACACGGTAAGGACACGTTTAAAATATATATATAGTTTTTGTAGTAAAAGAAAAATCACAGTAGATGAATTGATGCATTTATATGCTTAAAAGACTTAGCTTGATATATTCCATGCTCAAAAGTTTTTATTATTATCATATATGTCTCTTTTCCGATCACTAATAGACTTTAGTTTTTAGTTTTTTGGGTTGATGTGTAATTTTTGTTTCTCGTTTGCCATTGAAATCAATCTCTTTTTTTTCTTTTTGAAATGAATGGTGTTCTTCGTCATGCTCTGTTTTAGGTATTTGTGTTATTACTTAGGGTTAGAGTCTATCGTTGATAGACTGTTAGGGTTTATTAGATTATGTGTCATTCTTATTTCTCAAGTCATATTTTCTGTCATGCTCTATTTTGTTTGTATCACTGATAGATTGTTAGTGCTTAGTTCGATGATTAGAAAAAGAGGCAAAAAGAGCTTTGTTGATCATGCAAAAAACAAAATGAAAAAAGAGAAGGTATTCCATTATATATATTACTCTGTTTCTAAGTTATTATGTTGCATAGTTGTAACGATTCTTTTGCTTTAGACATGAAACAATTAATTATTCCCAAAGAAATGTGGAAGTTTACTTTGAGAATGTCTAATTTAATCTACAAACTATAGGTCATATTACTGAAAAAGCTTATCATCTAATTATTTAGATTTGTTTGAAGAAGAACCATTTGGACATTTATTAAATCTGAAAATGACCAAAATACCTTTACAACTACTATCACACTTGATTAGAAGACAATGTGTCGAGACGGATAACAATATTCTTCTTTTCAACATTGAAGGTAACACGGTGAGTTTGGCTTACAAGTTTTTTATTTCAACATTGCAAGGTAACACAATTTAAACCTGTAATCAAACAAAAATCTTGCAAGCCAAACTCACAATGTTACCTAGAACATTGTTGTCCGAGACACATTGTCTTCTAATCAAGTGTGATAGTAGTTGTAAAAGTATTTTGGTCATTTTCATATTTAATAAGTGTCCAAATGGTTCTTCTTTAAACAAATCTAGACAATTAGATGATAAGTTTTCGACAATATGGCCTATAATTTGTAGATTAAATTAGACAGTGATTCTCAAGATGAACTTTCACATCTCTTTGGAAATAACTAATTGTTTTCATGTTTCAAGCAAAAGAATTGTTACAATTATGCAACATAACAACTTAGAAATAGAGTAATGTATATAATAAGATACCTTCTCTTTTTTCATATGTTTTTGGTTCATGAAGCTTCATGTTCTGAGGCTCTTTTTGCCCATTTTTCTAAGTAACGAACAAAACACTAACAATCTATCAGTGAAACAAACATATCCCTGATAGACCTTAACCCTAAGTAATAACACATAAGCCTAAACCAGAGCATGGCGAAGAATATATCACTGGAAAAATATCACAGAAAAGCAAGAATGGATTTCAATGGGGTTACAACCAAATGAGAAACAAAAATAAACATCAACCCAAAGAACTAAACCTTAGCAGTCTATCAAAATTGGTTTTTAACAGATTCACTATTACGGAGTTAATTAACCTAAATTGAGATGAAAATCTAAATTATACCACTTTTCTAAGAATACTATAAATTTTTCCTTTTAAATTAGAATGAACTTTTCGATGATGTGAGGGTTTTTAAGAAAAGTAATATAAGTTTTATTATTAACTAAATGTAGTGTTTGCTTGACAATGAGGGATGAAACTGAAAAATGGTGAATCAAAAGGGAATAGATCAGAATTTTTAACATAAAAGAGATCGAATTGAAAGTAATTACAAAATTTACATGGATCAAACAATAACTTAATCTGCTTTTGCATTATACAACCTAATTTATAACTTCTTATTCTTATGACTAAATATGTCATTATGTTTTGGAATATGTTTATATGTTTGTCGTGGATAGGTGAGAGAAAAAAAAAGCAAGATTTTGAGTAAAATGTCAAATATGCATAGTTCAATATCTCAAAGTTTGGTCCTTATCCCATAAATTATTAGAAAAATATAGAAAAAAAATTGAGTTATTTCACAACCTGTACATGTCCCTTTTTTCTCTCAAAGTGTGGATAGACAGCCTAAAATTACTTCGAATTAACCAAATGTCATTTTGATAGGCACAAATGTCGAACCCACATCTAGTTGTACGATGTGTACATTACTTGCGCACTTCATGCTTTAGAAAACTGAACTCATGAGCCAACAGGTTCAATTTGAAATGTATGGAGCTGTCTTTCAACATCATGATCCATAGTTTCAAACCAGGCAAAATAATAATAACAATTACAATGAAATCAAAAGTTTTAGTGGCATTTGGGACTAGGATTCAGCTCCATCCTTTCACCATGCATCACTTCAATTAGTGTTCAGCAAAAGACAATGGCAACTTAATACCTTAATGGGTTGAAAGTTGAACAAATATGGCAACAAACCTAAGGTGAATCCCTTTACTCATAGTTTACTGATGCTGCAAAGGAACTGCTGACTTTCAAAGTTTGCAATCAATTTCACTTTCTGCAATAATATCAGCCAATTTCCAACGTATTCATAGGCTTAGAACCATTGCTTTTTGCTATCCATATCCATTATGGCGTCAAACCAATAACAATTATATATTCAAAAGATCAAAAAAGGAAAAATAATTGAAATTGGTTTTGTTTGACCAAAACAGGATTCTCTTCTCCCTATAAAGATAAAAATTACTTGTGAGATTGGTTTTGTTGCAATAATTGAAGCTGCATGGTGGGGAAAATTTACTCAATTAATTTATATTTATGATCTTCTTTCCCTGTGCCTGTTATTGTCATCAGCATTGGACAAATTGTCTCCATATTTCTAAAAGTCAATAATGAAGGCTTAAAATTGAAAGACTAACTTGCAGACTATACCCACAAATTTCCTATTGAAACATAAAGCTTATACTTTGTAAATAAAGATGACAACAAAATGATATGAATTCAGACCTCTTGATCTTAATAGTAGATATGAATTCAGACCTCTTGATCTTCATAGTAGATAGGACTGCCGCAAAATGTTGAAGCTTTGAGGCCGAACATTCGGGTGAATCCTCTGTTACAAAAGATTGATACATGTCTGCTTCAAATAAGAAAACAAAGTACTTGAAAAAAGTATATGAAGAAGTGTTCGTAAGAAATATAAGGGCACAGAAACGAACATAAAAATGAATACTGCCCACATATATCCTTGCGAACGTAACAAATTATCAACCTGATACAGGTGGTTGTCCATCTCCTTTCTTTCTACTTCCCAAACACTAGGTCGATCAAAATCGATTTGACCAGTTGCTCAGCTACATTCCTGAACAAATGAGTCATTTTCATTTGAGTAGTGTTAGCTACACAGACAAAGAGACAAAAATGATTGATTTCTTCAACACTGATAAAAGTCTCAAATTTTCATCTACATCTTTGGACAGAGCTCCAGAACAATGCTTTGAGATATAGTTTGGCTACAAGTGATGAAAACCCGATTAAAATTTTCTCGGATTGATTTCATAGATGGAACTGTTTATACATGAACAAATGCTGTTGAAGTCGCTGTACAGACTTTAGTTAG
>JBBPDI010000002.1:19100967-19112263 GCA_037974545.1 Cucumis variabilis
ATATTTCAATTATACAATTAACTAACAAAACTAAAACTTCTCTTGTATTTGTTTAAACAAGTGTAAAACTTGGTTGGGTCAAAATTTTTATTTTGGATTAAACTTAAGTTTAACGAGTAAACGTTAAAACTTCGTTCGTTTGTTTGTTTTTTCATTTTAATTTTAATAAAACATTCAGGATTCGAATATATAAAGCGGCAATTTCTGTAATTTTCAATTAAGAGGCCAAAGAAGAGAATTTGGACATGATAATTCCACTACCGATCTTTTATAACTTTTCCTTTGTGTGTGTGTGTGTGTTTTAAATTTAATTAATCAACTTTTGTTTGTTCCACTTAGTTCTTATTTTTTCCCCATGCTTGGGAAAAAAAAATCCTTAAGAAACACTACGAAAAGATTATTTGCCTTTTCACCAGAATCAGCATGCCTCCAGTGGTGTCCATTTTTCATTAATTATAATTGTTTGACGCATAGAATAAAATACGATATATTTTTAATGCTAAAGTGGTGTGCTTATTTGATGAATTGTTTAGTTAGCATAGTTCAAAAATTTTGATTTTCCATTTTATATGGTAAAAAAGATACGATATTCAAAAGTATTTAAGTCTATAACCCAAATTACAAATAATTAATTTGCAAGGGAAACTATCTATTTTTGACATAGAAAATGGTTGAAGAAATTAGCTTCACAAATTTCCCAATTGGCAATTGCATGTCTATTTTTAATCTAAAGTAGGTTCCAAAAATTTTTAATTGACAAAAAAAAAAGTTGAATTCTCTACATACAAATTAGTTTAAAAAACAAACTATGATTTTTCATCTTTAATTATATACATACGTATATAAGTCAAGAATGATAAAACGATATTTTATTTATGTTTAAGAAAAAATAGAAAAATGAACATGAAACAACAAACCTATAAGATAAACTAATGAGAAACTAGAAGAATTATTTCTAAAATTTTTAGACGATAAAACCAACAACATTAAAACTACAATACATTTTCGAATAGCTCATACTAACTATCATCTTTAATTTTTTAAATGAAGATATGTTGTGTGGTTGACATGTTGTGTGGTTGACAGACGAAACATAAAGCAATTAACAATTACATTTATTCATTTTTTTTAATTTAAGACAGACTAATAATGTTTTAAAGTGCATAATTGCATTAAGAAATTTAAAAATCCAAGTGGAGTTGAACAATTTTATTTAAAACTTGAAAAAAAAAAGAAGAAAAATTCAGATAGTGGATGTTTTTGGGATTGTTAGGTACATAAGTTCCGTACAGAGAACGTGTATTTACTATGTGTGGAGTTGGTGAATTGGAGAAAGTTGTATTCCTTTTTTAATACTATATTATTACACACCATTCATTTTTTTTATTGATGTAACATTTATATTATAAAAAAAGTATTGATATTTTCGGTATTAGATACTTTCAAAGATGATCGAGAGCTCTTGGATGCATGGTGTAAAGAGTACTGTGGGACACTCAAATTCTTCGGGGCAAATGAGAAAAGTTCGTAATTCTACATTTTTCAAATTTTGCTCCCTCAACTTCTTGGATTAAACTTCCTAACGTAAAATCATCAGAGTGGAAATAGAGATTGTGAATTTGAAAATTTGGAAAATCATATCTAATAACAACTTTGTTAATGAGTGAGTTATTAATTAAGTAAATATTTTACCTCAAATCTCTTGGTTCAATTGTGAAAAACATTCTTAAACTTTGTTGAAATATTATTCGTACCCTATCATAAACGTCTCAAAACTAAATTACAAGGAGTAGAAAGTTAGAAACTTTTATAAAAATTGGGACTTGAAATAGGGTGAAATAATCTCGAACTAAAATTTGGATTGCTAGTTCAACGTAGGATGCATGAAAATATGTAATATCCCATAGTAGTGTGAAAGTGTAGAGAAATGAACGATTATTGGTGTTAAAAGTTTCATGTTGATGCTGACTTTTGATGGATGAAAATTGAAACCAATGAAAATATCAAGCGAAAATAGTGATGTTTCATTATTTTATAAAGGTATTCTTTGAACAAATCTTAATTTAGTTACTTATAATTAATTTTCATCCAAATTTATTAAATAACAATAAGAAAATCTACCATAGGGGTAAACTAAAAATAAGATATTTAAAGTCTTTTACATTTATTTTTTCATTTTGCAGATATGATACTTTTTAGTGAAAGAAATATATCAACTACATATTATCAAGTATATTAAGGATACATATCATATATATTCATACTTTCTTTTTTCTTTTTTACACTTTATGGATCGAGGTTTTTTTCTTTTCTTTTTTTTGTCATTTTTTGCAAAAGTAATAAATCTAAACTATGAATCTAGTTTTTAAAACTTATTTTATTAAATTTGTAAGAAAATCTAATAATAATAATTTTCATTTAAAGAAAATACAAAATATAAATATAATTTAAAAATTATAGTAAAAGGGTAATAGACAATATTTTTATTATAAAAGAAACCAATAATTGACTAGTTGTAGATTGAATTTAAAACTTATTAAAAGTAACCAAAGATAAACAAAAACTAAAGGAAAAGTATATACAAATGAAGAGATGATTATTTAATATTCTATATTTGGATGGTCCTATAGTTGAGTGAAGGGATGATTGAAAGGCATGCGTTCACGAACCTTCCTATGTCATTTTCTCTCCTTTACATCCATAATTTCTTAATTTACTCTTTGTTTTTGTTATTGCTTATTAATTTACATGCATGCTTTCACTTTTGAGAAAAGACACTTGTTAGGCTTTCGGTACGTCCCTAAACGATCTATTAATTTATTCAATATTTATTTTGTGATTCTACGTAATATAGAAAATCTTCCATATCCACGTAACTTGTCAAAACCATTAAATTATGATTGTGATGGATGATAATAGTTTATTAGTATCTAGATATTATTTATGAACAATAGGATTTTGCCACATTCATAAATATTTTAGTTTATTTTGTTATATTTAAAAATAATTTTTTTAGTTTGATTGTATTTGAAAAAATTATTATTCACGAGAATTTTAAAAATAATTATTTGAAGTGTAAAAATGTTATTTAGGAAGTATTTAATTTTAAGTAAAAAGAAAGATGAGTTATAGTGATCTATAAAATATGGATTACAATATTTTGCATGAGTTTTACTCCTATCAAAGTAAGGTTTTGCTTGGATTTGAAGGGAATGAAATGTTAAAATATATCATTTTCATCTAACATGAATATATCTTTGAGTTCAAATTTTTTGTTTCTCATTTCTTTTTTTTTTTTATATACTATAATAAATGAAAGAATGAAGTCTTCTTTTTTTAATATTTGTAATTTTATTTAGACGTACAATAATCATGAATCAGAAGATCGAATATCTAATCTTTAAAAATGGTAGAAGTCGTGCTAATACATTAATCAAGCTTACTTACCAATAAAATGTATATAGGAATTAAGGAGTTAACTAGGCTAGGATAGGTGGACTCTTCGGTTGGTTAATAAGAAATGCTTCCTGTAGTACGACCTACAAACTCATTAATATCATCTATTGACTTTTATTAACTCTTTACATCGTGAGTCTCACGAAATGGTAGGGATGGTCAATTCCTTTCTTTTGGTTTTTTAAGACCAATCGAATATTGATCAACTGAACTAACAACTTTTACTAAAATGAAAACAAAATCAATTTTTCTTATATATTAATATATTCTTACTCTAAATTTTTTCCGAAAATAACAATCTAACTTGATAAAAAAAAATCTCTAGAATAGAATAAAAACATATGGAGATCAAAATAATATTTAAACTTTTAAAAAATTAATAAAGTATGAAACTAAAAAGATATCTAATACTATCATATAATATCTATGATTCTTTTCATTCATTATTTGACACGTTACTCAATAATTTATTATTTATAGACCTCACATAATTTTTAAATATTAACTTTGTATCGAGCAATAATAAATTTAAATTAATATGGCATGGAAAATTCTTGATGCTCTTTTTTTTTTCTTCTTTATTTTGTTACTATCAACTCTATAACTATTGAGAAAAGAAAAGGAAAAACTCTAAAATTAAAGGTGACGTGGCAATTAGTGCACTTTCATGTGGAGGACATGAGATTGGAACGCAAAAACTTTGTTTAATAATAAACAAAAGCAATTTCAAGTATAAAAGAATGTAAAAGGAAAACAAGTGGATATTCCACTTTCGTGTGGAAGCATTATTTATTCATAACCATTATTTGACACAATGTGTATATATGGATAAACCTAAACCTTTTATTCTTTTTTTTTTTTGTTCATTGTATGGGATTTTCATGTTCTTAAAGTTTGATCTTATATAACTTCATTATGACTAAAGCATGTTATATAATGATTTACGTTGATGATATTTTAATAAGAGACAACTCACAAAATTTTATCAAAAAAATTATAGACTTGTTAGATGAAATATTCTAATGAAATGATATTTGAATAAGCAAATAATTAGCCATTATAAAATTTCTTGGAAAAAAATTACAACTCTAATCATAATTCTATCAACCTCTTCTAAATTTTTCACAAGATGTATGTTAATTTTACAACGAGTTTATAGTACAAAATAACCCTTCACCATTCACATTTTTCTTTGGAGAAAATTACCAATTCTTTGACGATGATCTTCAAGACGATGTTGGTTTTGAAGAAAGAAACGGACAAAACGATCAAATTATTGATTATTGTTTGATGTTTTATTTTTCCAAAAGAACTGATACTTTAAGTAATTTATTTCTTTAAAAAAACTTTAAAATATTTGAAGTAATTAATTTTCGAAAAATCTATTTTTGAAATTAACCTTTTTCTTAAAAAGATATAAAATAACAATTACATTTTTTTATTAAGAAAAAAAACAATAGTAGTAAAAAGTAAAAAAATAAAAGAAAAAGTTTATATTTTTTTTCAAAGTTAATTAATCAATTTGGAAATCAAGGATAAAAGGGTCAAAATCCCAATTAGGTCCTATTTTAAAATGATCTTGAAGTAATTGGTTATTTTGAGAATTATTGTTATTTCCAAAAATATCCTCCACCTCAAAACTCATTTCATCATTATTATTGAATAATTCATAGTTGTTTTCTTGTAGATTATTGATGGATGTTACCTTATTAATCTCTTCAATAATAATGTCTTCATTTCCATGTGGAGGAAGGTGTGAATAGTCATAAAAGTCCTTAGCCTCTAATATTGCTGTTGTAGTGTAATTCCCAAAATACCCTTCTTCCGTTACACCACCACCACTACCACCCCCACCAAACGTGTTGAATAATTGGTAGTTGTCATTCGATAATGTAGAGAACAATAATGGTTTGAATGAACTTGGCTGCAAGCTGTTGCTGCTACTTCTAGGTTCGGGTGAGTGGCTTAGGTTTGGAGATGGGGTAATATTGTAATTACAATTATTCTTCATTCTCTTTTTCAATGTTGAATTCCAGAAATTCTTTATTTCGTTATCTGTCCGTCCAGGTAGACGTGCTGCTATTTGAGACCATCTGATAAAATATTAAATTTTCATTTTCGTTAAAACATATATTGATTAAATTTTACATGTAATATATACTTGTACACTTTAACTGTATTTCAAAAATACTTATTTTAAAGTTTTGATCATAACACTGTTATTAATTATTAAGGTTTCGTTTGATTTAGCTTTTGCAAATTACATTTTTTTTTCTTTTACAAGTGTGTAGTAAGATCTTTCTTACTCTTTATGTTAATATGTTAAAGAAATGTTTGAAAATTATTTTTTATACTCCATTTGATGATATACTATGTATTTGGTTTTTGGCTCGGTTTTAGGTTTTGTTTGATAGCGTACTTAAAAATTACTTTTTATAGATTTTTTTTTATAATCATTTGGGTTGAATTATTCAAAATACCCTTCTAAAAATTAAATAACAAAACAAATAAAAAAAAAGTATTTATAAACTTAATTTTAAAAACTAAAAACCAAAGGATTATTAAACAAAACTGTTAAAACGTAGACAAGTATAGAAATTAACAAATAAATGAAAGTAATGTGTTTGTAGGCGAAAACAAAAATCCAAATTTCAAAACGAAAACTACTTTTTAATTCTTTTTATTTTTTATTTTTAGAACGTTTGTTTTGTGTTTTATATATATAAATAGTTCCTTTACCATTTTTTTCAACCTTTTTGTAACTAAACATACATGAACATGAATTCTTTCACCAAATTTCAAAACGAAAACTACTTTTTAGTTTCCGAAAGTCATATAGTTTTCTTAAAACACACTTCACCAAATCAATAAGCTAGCTTAATCCTTAAAAAGCTAAAAAACTCATAAAGCTATTTAATTTAGTACGTCAATTCGTAAATGGTAATTAACCCAAAAGGAAAATAATGTATCCAACAACTAAATGATTAATTGACTTAAATGAAATGAATCTGTCTTTGTTTTTCATGTAATGATCAAGTGATGTGGATTCAATTGTATTAATTATTTTGCACTCAAATCAAAATACTAAGTATGGCCTATATTATTTTGACTCAATAATAGATCATACTCAAGGTATTAAAATTAAAACTAAGAAGCTAAAACTAAGCTATGCTAAGGAAGCATATATTAACACTGGGCAATTTCTCATTATTTTTACCTTGACTCATATTTATTTTATGACATCAGTTTAGAGGAAGATATATATGAAATAAAGTAGGGGGGAGGATAATTTTGTTTATATTTAAAGAGAAAATGTGGTTGAGAGAGTAGCTGCTCTATTTGTATCTTTGTGATTTATATATATGTGTGTGTCTGTGTGTCTGTGTGTCTGTGTGTGTATGTATGTATAAATAATAAGAATAAGAATAATTATTGCCCATTGAACTAATTAAATTAAACCACATCAAAAACCAAATTCATAATAACTTAACAAAAAATATTCATGGACTAATTGAACTAAGATGCCAAAGAGACAATATATTAGAACTAAAAATTAATTAAATAATAGTAATAATTTTGATGTAACAAAAAAACACATATGTATGTGTGTGTGTGATTTGTGAATATATGTTTTCAAAATTTATAATAAAAGTTTAAAAAGTACAACAATAAACTTGTGAGAACAAAATTATTATTAATTTATGATTATTATTATTATTTAAAATGTGGAATGAGGGTTTTGAATGAATGAATTTTGTTACCTATTGCCAAGAAGAGAATGGAAATGGAGAATGAGTTGCTCTTCTTGGGGAGAGAAAGCTCCACGTTTAAGGTCAGGGCGGAGATAGTTAATCCATCGGAGACGGCAGCTCTTCCCGCAGCGGAGGAGTCCGGCATTTCGAGCAATGTCGGTCCAGCAACCTTGGCCATTGGAGAGCATGTATCTCATTAGCTTCTCATCCTCCTCCGGCGACCAAAGCCCTTTCCTCAGACGTATGTTGGTGGCGGCTGTTGAACAATCACCTGGCTTCCTCATCAATATGTTTTAACCTTTATATTATTGTTTCTCTGTATATATATATATAATAATGTGCAGTACTTAAAGCTTATATATATAGATAGAGATATATAAGTGATTTGGTTTTGTGTAGTTGTAAGTGTGAAATAATATAATGTTAATATGTATAAGGGAAATTAGAGGAAGGGGAAGGCTTGATGTTGTGGTAACGGTGATGATGATGGCGATGTGGTTGTGGGGTTGCTTAGAATGTCAATCTATGACTAGATGTCTCTCTAGAGAGAGAAGAAAATAAAAAGAAAGGATATGTTGTTTGTTGGTTGTTTTATTCATATAAGTAGATAGGGTTGAGTGGACAAAACGAATTGGAAGGGGACCTATAGGAAGAGGGAGAGGGTTATTGAAATATCAATTGAAACAGTGATATATGTTTGTAAATTAGAAGATTCAATATAAAAAATGATAGAGTTAAAATATATAACTATTCATAATAAGTCCATATATCTAATCTAAAGAGAATAAAAATATTTATTGAATATAGTTGAAGTATCTATATATTGATATGTTAATATATATGTCTTACATTGATATTGATATTGAGGTTTAATTGTGGTTATTTTTATAAAATATATTTTAAAATATTCGAGTCATCTCAATCGAAATTAAAGTCTTTATTATTAAGAGTGTGTACATTGAAAATCATAATAATCTCTCTAACAATATAACAATGTTTGCCATTGCTATTGTATTTTCCATTTTAAAGAATTTTGCATTTTGTTAGAGAGGGTCATCCACCGACTTTCAAAATTAAACACTTTCAAAGACGTTGAAGAATAAAAAAATAAATATTATTTGAGTTTAATATGAAGTAAAAGATTTAAACTTTCTATCCAACACAAGTTCACTTTCACAGCTCTCTATTATTTATATCAATTGAATTACTAATTTAATATCATATAGTTTAATTTATAGAAAATGTTTGAATTTAGTGATCATTTAATATTTTAACAACTCTTATAATATTCAATGTACAAGAACTTGAAAGAAAAGGCACAGTAATCATATTAGGACTCTTATATGTAACATTATCTTTTGTGGCAAACTAATATTGACAGATCACGTAAAAAAGAAGTGGTTGAAAAATTATACTCTTAGAAGCACAAATTCAATATAGGCCTAGAGAAGGTTTGAATCCCCTCTCAACTATATCGTTTTTATATAATACATATAAAGAAAACTATATAGTTTTTAATACCAGTAACTTAGTGGTTACTTTGTTTTCCAGATTTTACTTTTTTTTTCTTTTTTTAAATTACAACCCTTCAGTCAAGAAATAATAATTTTATACACTATTTTCCACCAAATTAAAGCTATTATTTTATTCAAATTCATTCATCTTATTATTTCTTTATTTTTATAAAACTTCAATTAATTCTTTTTAGCTTTTTAATTTTTTTAACTTTTAGCTTTTTAATTTTTAAATTTTTTCTTCTTCTTCAATATTCTCGTAGCTTGTGAGATAAGTTTTTATCTATATTTATATTTTTATTTTTAAGTTTGTTATTTTATTTATATGCATTTGTTTTAATATATAAAATCATTCTTATACCATCATTTATAAATTATTTTGACTGAATTATAAAGTCTCATGTCAATAAAATTTCTAGATCCACCAGCGTTTAGAAGACTACTAAAATGAATAAAATTTGAATGATATATCTATTTATTAAGATATCATTCGTTATGATTTTTTCTTTATACATTATACATACAATCTATATACATTATTATATATAGAAGTTGTCAAAAATAGAAAAATTAACAAAATATTTATACTAAATCAAGTTGGTGATTCAAACTCGTAATTTTCAAACCTCCTCGATTTTTTTTCTTTTGGAAAAAGAGGAAGAGAGAGAAAGGTTGTGTTCTTGTCTTTGACTCAATTAGGTTAACTTTTTTGAAATGAAATATTTTTCTTCACTCACAAGGTAATCATCATTCTTTTATTTCACAAACATTTTTGCTTCCACTTCACATAATCAATCAATCTCTCTCTCTCGCCAAAGTTACACGTGAATTTTAAGTATTAAATCCAGAGAGAGAAAAAGAGAAAACAAAAATGTTATTTTTAAAAGAAGTGCTTTTGAGTTCGGTATGTCGGTGAAAAATTGTAATGATAAAACTACCAAAAATATTTATAAAATATAACAAATTTTAAAATTTTATTAATGTCTATCGATATACTAATATATGTTTATGGATAGTGAAATATAAATTTGTGTTAAATTTACTGTATTTGAAAATTTCTTTTTTAGTTTTTATATATAATTTAATTTCTAAATTAAATATTATTGTTTGGTTTTGAAAATGCATTTCATTGGAAACTAACTTTAATTATTTAAACCAACAACCCTATTTTTAACAATCTTCAACCAAATTATATCCCCAACTTCTAAAGCAAATCAGACCCCCTATATCACACACACACACACACACACACACACACATATATATATATATTATTTTCTCTTTAACTTTATTAATTAATAATGAACACATTAATTGATTTCCTCTCAATTATATAACTACTGAAGAAAAAAAATAGTTACAAATTCTCTACCTCTAATGATGAGTATGTGATAATCTCAACTGAAAATTGTTTAGTATTAAAAGAATATCACTCATCTTGTTCGTATAGAAAAACCGTATTCTCTATGTTGAAAATCATATTAACGTCGAGATACTTAAAAAAAAAAATCACTTTTAGAGGATTACTTAAAAAGTGAAATGATAATTTTAAATTATATTAATCGAAAAACGTGTAAAAATCACTTCTAAGAGATTTGATATATGTTAAGGGGTTCTTTTTGTATATATAGAAAAATTGGGGAGATATTCAAAAGAAATTAGAGGCACAGACTGTCCAATAATTGGTGAAATAATTTGTGGGAATTTCTCTTACGAAATTTCCAGAGACTTGAAAAGCAATGACAGACCAATCATAGGGTGAAAAGTTCAAAGTACCCAAAAATAAAATCGTACAAAGACAATTGAATTAAATAAAGAAATCAACAGATGGCCAAAATAAATAAATAAATATATATATGGATGCATTTAAAAAAGTAAAAAGTACAAGTAAAAATGAATGCATTTATGCGGTGAAAAGCAAGTTTTCTCAATTTGGCTTCTCACAAAAAGGAATTTCAAAAGAGTGCTAAAAAATATTCGATATTTGTATTTGTGGATTTCACCTGCTGTTTAGAAAAATGTGAGAATGATATTTCTTCTCATTTCCTTTGAAGGTAAAAAAAAAAAAAAAGAACTATAGTTGCAATCATATCTTATATCATTTTAAATAATATTCAATTTTTATCATGAGTACGATTCTAATTTCTATAATTATTATAAGCTTTAAAAAAAATGAAATCCCCTTTCTACATCGAAACTTTGTTAAAGATAACGAAAATTTACAATAAATTCACCCCAAATTTGAAGATAAATTTTTATGATAATAAGCATAGTATTTAACCTTTTAACCTCGAATTATGCAAACTCAAACCATACCCAACATTGGATCTTTGAAACAAATCTATTATTCTAATAAATCTGGTTGGTTTTTTATTGTCATTTAATTTTTTCCAACTTCAAAAAATAATTCTTTATGATTTTTGAAATAAGTTTTTTCTGCCATAACTAATGGGTGAAAATTTGATTGGGGCAAACAAGATTAAAATGTAATAAAAGAAAAACTTAGATTTAATTCCAAACTACCAAACCCAAAAAATAAGATGAAGATGTATTTATCCATAATCAAATCCTCCA
>JBBPDI010000002.1:19346663-19357245 GCA_037974545.1 Cucumis variabilis
CAATGTCTGTGCCTTGAAACCCCCAAAAAGCGTTTACATCACATTTCCCCACTCTCCTCATTATATTGCAGTCATCCATCCTCTCATTCAAAATATCACACTCAAATTCTCTTTTTCTTTCTCAAACAAAATGATATTCCTAATTATTCCATACCTTTCAATGACAATTTTCTCCTTCACCATATCCCATGAAATTAGACCTCATCATGGGTTAGTCCAACTTAATTTTCTTTCAAAACTAACCATACTCCATTTACTAAATGTTTAAATCAATCCACCTTGATATTAATGAATAAATGATCAGGTCCGATCTTCTTATTTTTTAATTGACCGACTTCAGTTTGGTCGGTTGGATCGATTTTTCTCTCTATCATGCTTATTCTTACGTAAAACTACTATTTTTGTTGATTATTTAACAGATTATCAACCTTGACAAATTTAACCTACTTTTTAAGTGTTGTTTTTGTGACAAATAATAAATGCAGTTGGGGTATAGTATATATTTTTCATATCACTTGCATAATCGCACATATGTCTTTAAATTGAAGTATTCGATAAACATGAAATTATACCGATTTTAAAGTTCTATAATTTATTAAGCATTCAATCAAAACTCCAAACATCTGTTATCCATTTTTAAAAAAGTTTTGAGATATAAAGAAATTGATATATAAAAGATTTAATCTAACTTTGATAATATGTTTTTTTTTCTCACTAAAAAAAAGGACATTGATGAATGCATAATTGTTGTAAACCTTATTCAATGATATCGTAATGAGAATTCACTGTGTTGGGAAAGCATAATGATAATCATAACTTCCTTTTTTTCAACCTTCACAATAATTCCAATTTTGCTTCTTATGAAAATATAAAAATAATAATAATTTGGATGATAGGACTTTTAGAATAAAAATAAAGTCATGTGAATGGACTAATTTTATTTTAGCAACCAAATTTCAAAGTTAGGCTATGTAAATCATTTCGTGTAAAGTGCCCACATTTCTCAATTTGGTAATAAACACACACATCAAAATACCTATAAATTTTATCTCCACGTAACATAAAGTTTACTTCCATACAAATCCTTTTAATTTAACTTAAAATCTTAAATTCTACATGATACACTTATTTCT
Source organism: Cucumis variabilis (assembly GCA_037974545.1). Lineage (NCBI taxonomy): Eukaryota > Viridiplantae > Streptophyta > Magnoliopsida > Cucurbitales > Cucurbitaceae > Cucumis > Cucumis variabilis. Next base: position 19,347,797 of record JBBPDI010000002.1, read on the forward strand.
TAAGGTTTTCTTTGATTCTTAAGTTTCAAAATATTATATTTTTAATTTATTTTTTAATATCTCAATGTTTCAAAATATTACATTTTTAATTTAATTTTTAATATCTCAATTCAGTTATTCGATTTCATAATATACATTACTAAATTGAGAATAGTGTAACTAATTATAAATAAATTAGATTTTGTTTATTTTCGATCACCATTTGAATTAATTTTTAAAAAGTCACCATCTACTTATTATTGTTTGTTATTATTTTTTCTATATAACGTAGATAAGAAGATTTAAACTACAAATCTATCTATTCCTTCTATTCCTTGTTAACACTCTATATGCAAGTCATGGTTGTTTGATTTATTTTAATCAGCTAATTAAAAATTAACAAGTAGTAGGTATATATTATTAAAATATAAAATATTAAAATTACACGCATATATTTTAATAAAAAAATTCAACCATAAACATCCATGAATTTAGACTTTGCTTTGACAAAAAAATTTATAGTATCGTGATCCATTGATACGTATCAATTGTTGATTGTTTAACACATCATTAAATAAATTATAATATATTTATTTACCATATAAATTGTATGATTTGACCCAGTCAAACAACTAATTGGGAATATTTTGATTCACAAAAAATGAATACCAATGTGTTAAAGGCTTATTTATGCAGTGACACGTGGCATCCATGCAAGGTAAAAATGTTACTTTTGGAGAGAAAGGTTAGGTTGACTATTTTTAATGGCCATTAACAAAAAATCAAAATGACCCCCGGGATATGGGCAGAAGACCCAGCAGAGATTATGAAAAGTCGATGATAATAATTACATCCTTCAAAATAAAATTTTAGAATTTGAATATCATTTTTCTAATTCCCTTCCACCTAAAAATTTCTAGTGGTTGAAATTAAATTCAAGGCCTTCAAATTTCATTTATTGTGTGCTTCAAACTCAATTGAAAAATACAAACTTTGACACAACATTTAATCATCTAGTACTTAATTTGTCTATCCTAATTAGTTTAGTTATTTTAAAGTTAATTAGTACATGCAATTAATTAAGATTTATAATTAACAATATTTATAAATATAACAAAATTTATTTGTTTATTAATAATAGACATTATAAAGTTGATTAGTGATGGACGATAGTAAATCATGATGATATCTATTAGGAATTAACTACAACATTATATAGTTGTATGAGATGTTTATTAAAGAAGTTGAATGAATGAATTTTTTAATCAAATTTATGTAGAAATGAAAAGTATGTATTAAAGATTAAGAAAGTAGGAGAGAATGTTGATGAAGACAATTTTGAAAATACATAGTGATTTATGTCCTGACATGTTTATTTTTAACTAATGTGAGATTTTAAAATGTGAGTATTGTTATATAATTATGACAATCATTACACATATAACAAACAAGTTGATAGTGACAATGATATTAAATAATATTTAAGAAGAGTTTTTAACACATGAAATAAATAGGATTTTTAGGTTTCAAATATCATATCTCCAATCACACACCTAGATTTCAATAGTACTATTTTCTTTTAGATTTCACAATATTATATTTTGTCACACATCTTTAAAATTATATAAAAATGTGGGTTTTCTTTAAACTTGATCAATTTTATACCATAGTTTGATAAAATATAGTGACTGCATTTTAAAACAAAAACTTATTAAAGTGTAAAAACCGTAGTACTTCCTACACGGTCAAATTTATAGCTCCATATACTACAATACAACACTTGTCTAAGTTTAGGCCAAAATGGTGTAAGTGAAAGAAAAAAAAAATCAAACCCCAAATATGATTTTAATCTTTTTGAATTTAAACTATAATCAAACAAAGAATAAGGGAAACAAAAAGAGTGTGAAACATGACGAACTATGATGAATAATTAAGTTCTGTTACTCCAATACTAGTAGTGACGTTATCATGTTCCATTTGTCTACATAATAAATTTAGTTTTGTAACTATATATTTTAAAAAATCGTCAATGCAACATATAGTTCTTTTTTCACTCCCTTTTAATATATAGATTTCTATAAGATAAATATGATATCGAATACACTAACTATTTTCTTTTGCCTATTAGAAAAAAGTGTAAACATGATTTAGATGGGTTAGGCAGATGAAGAAGAGATTAGGGTTTGTTTTAGTTGAAAAAAAAGAGAGAGAATGAGAAAGACGAATTTATATTTAGAATTACAAATTTGTACATTTGGTAGTGCATGGGGAGTATCTGATGTCAGAGCATGCGTTGTATCTTTTGACTTTAGAATAATAATAATAATAATGTCAATGTTGCTATCCCTACTTTTTATTGATATCATAATATTCTTTAAAGCCATGCCCTTTCCCCTTTCCCCTTTCCCCTTTCCCTACCTCTATAGTTCTACCCTCGTTTCTACTCTTCATATACATTCCTTCCAATAATTTTTTCTCCACTCTATTTTCATTTTCTTTTTTCCAAATAACTTTTGATTACATACACACTCATTATATCATCATAAATGTTTGATAGGAACATCATCATCATCATATTCTTGTTAAATCACTCTTCTTTTTTGTTTTTCTTCTCTCGATCAATAATTACATTTTGATTTAAATTTGTGGGTTTTGTTATTTTGAATTGATTGTTTATGCTAATTTTTATGCATGTAAGATAATGTAATATTGTTCTCTTTAAATTTGAATTATTGTGATTTTTTAATATACTAATTTGATGTTTCTAATTAAAAATAATAGTATAACAAATTGTAATTTTAAAATTTATTATTTTGAATCATTTAAAATTCAAGCATTAGAAAATTCAAATTCATATTAAATTATGATGTACGACAATGTAGTATGGAATGTTTGATAATTATAATAATTTAGTTATTCGATTATTTTCAATCACAGGTATAAGTTTTAGTTATTCAATTATGATAAATCATAGTTAAATTAGCGTTTTAAAATAGTTTAGAGTATTACATAATCATTTTTAAATGGAATACATCTGTTCTAGAGCTCTTTAAAAATTAACTTTTCCTATCATGGGATATGACAAAATACCTTCAATTACTTAACTCGTGTCACATAATATTTTTACTTTGGAACTTGATGCATTTTAATATTGTATTTTCAAATTTTACGATTTATGTTGTTGCACAAATGTTAGCAAAAAATGTCAACTATATAATTTTTTAAAAAAATGTCACTTCCAAAATAGAACAATCTAGCACCGATATAGTACTGACCATATTGAATCTTACGTAAGTTAACGAAATGTTTGGGATGTTAGATTTTTTCTTTTTAAAGAATTAGTAAAGTTACTTCTGTTATTCTAACCTATCAACTTTTTAAAAAAATGAAACAAATTGAATGAAAACAAACATTTCTATAAAGAAAATTGATGTGCATTGGATAGAGAAACGAGTATAAAAGAAGAGAAAAGAAAGGTAAAGAACTTTTAAGGATACTTTTGTAGATAAGAAAAAACGCAGTAGATGGAAAATGGTGAGGAATGATAAAAGAAGAGGGGGGAGGGGAGTGTTGGGAAAAGGAAAGGCAAAGGGAAGGGGGAGATGACGTGGGCCAATGAGAAGAGGAAGAAAAAGGCGGGACCCAAAAAGAGAAGAGAAAAGTAGATTTTGAGTTTTTGGGTCCTCAACCCATCCCCCATGGATCGAGGCAATCAGGGAAGCCTTGGAAGAAAGCGAAAAAGTTTGCATACCCCACCAAATAACAAATAATAAATAATTTTATATAATTTTTTATTTTTTATTTTTTATTTAAAAACAAAAGAATTATATAATAATAATAATAATAATAATAATAAACTAATGAAGGGTGAAGGTGACTAGTCGCAGACAATAGCAATCATTAGTACGGTCCCCTTCCCCTTCTAATTTGTAGGTGCCACATTTTCTCTATTATTCCCACATTTTCTTTATATAAATAAATTTATTTTGAAACACACATCCCGAATATCTCACGGACACTTTCCTAATCATACTTCTCTCTTTGTTTTTAAATAACAAACTTATTTTTTTAATTAGGAAGAGTTTTCTTTTTAATAGAAAACAAAATTGTTACTATACATAGATGCATAGATAATCTTTGTTTTTAATATAATTTAAAATTCATTATCAAACAGTATTTTAATTTTTAGGTTTATATCGTTTTTGTATCTATTAATATAGCTCATGGGTTACATTTCCATAATGTCATATTAATTATCATTTTTGTTATATCATACATCGGTGCAAGATTTTGTCTATGTCGAACATTACTACCACTGTTTGGTGGTCTTTATCTTTTGGCTTACTTTTCTTTTAAGAGTGCAACAAAAAATTGAAAAGTTAGACCAATCTAAATTAATATCCACTCGTTTACTTTGGATTTTAGTAAAAAATTAGACATTTTAGAGAGAACACAAATATATTGATTCAAGCAGTTTTAATTAATTTGAGTGAAAAACTAATAAAATCCAAATCCATCCTTGCATTTGTGTTGTTTAGAAAATTTATACAAATTACTCATGTTTTTTTTTTCTATTTATAAAAGTGCTAAGAAAATTAAAAGAAGCACATATTTCAATATATAAACATAAAAGAAATTGGCCCAATTAAGAAGAAAAGTGGAAAAAAGAACCAAACTCATAATAAACCAAACTAAATAAAAAGGATTTCATTGATTTTGTTGTTGATTGGACATTGGTTTACACTCCTTCATTCATAAAAACAAATTGATCTAGTTTGCTTCTTAGTTGCCCCCCCTAGTACTGACAAACTAAAATCGTTTTTCCTAGCCTTGTTTCAATCCTTTTTTTAATTGATCAATGCAAGAAATCATTGCACAATTTCATGTCAAATATATTTCACTTCCATACTTAAATTAGTACAACAAACGATAAATTCAATTAAGCACAAATAAAGGTAAGAGAGTATTTCCTTTGAAGATTACTTACCATCCTTATTGGTGTAGTTAAATGAGGCTTTTCATAAGCAAATTCTTTTAACACGAAAGCACAGTTACATGTGTCAATATTGATGCCATAGACGTCGTTTCTAATGCTAATTGTGCACAATGTGAATCTAGCTCATAACTTTTGTGTTTCTATCTACTAAACTACTTAACTGTTGCCAACACATGTAAGAATTCAAATTAAAGATTTAATTAACCTAGACGTATTTATAAGTTAAGAAATCTACTACATATTCATTACACTCGCGTAAAAGCTCAATAACTAAAATTGTAACAATACCAATGTTACCGATTACATATTTTTAACAACAAAACAAAAATAAGGAAATGAGTACCGAAACTTTCAAACTCTATAAGAGAATCTGATCTATATTTTAATTAGTGGAGTATATTGGATTGAATAATAGTTCAATTTTTGTCACCTCTTTAAGTTAGTCACGTTTATTTATTTATTTATTTTTAAAGAAATGATGGAATAGGTTAATATTGTAGCTATAGCTAGCTAGCTGATATAGGAACATGAATTATCTCAATTAATAATTGACTTGTTATTTTGGGATGTCATGAAATAATTTTAGCATGTATTAGTTACAATTCGTTACAATTGTTTTATTTATTACTATGCATTATTAATTTATTGCATATGCTCAAATAATATATGTAAAATTATTGGATGGGGTTTCTTCTTCTTCTTCACTTATATAATTGGCCATATTTAATTTTATTGTTTTTAGATATAAATACATATTGCCATTTTTATCTTATTTAAATTAAAATTGGTAAATATTAAATTATGTGTTTTCTCAATGCTTTTATGATATACCTATTTTGTATGTTACGCTAGATCTTATTGAACTTTCAATTTTGTATGGAAGTTTTAGATTGAGTAGTTAAATTTTGTAAGTTATATTGATTAATTGGCCATTTTAATTAACTTAATAAGTCTTAAGAAACGCATGTATGCTAATAGTATTGTTTAAATATATATTGGGCTAATTTCAAAGTATGTTTAAGCTGACTGGAACATGGTTAACTGTATATAATCTCGTTATGTTGGAACATTGCTAAAGTTTAAAAATTCATCGTTTAAAATTGTATTCGACAATGAAAGAGAGCATGATTAAATTGAGGTACAACTTGTTAAGAGATTCAAACCTCTTCCCTCACATATTGTTAAACTTTAAAATAATATGTATATAACTTTACATTTATATAAGAAATTTTACTAGTTTTACAAACTTTCAACTTTATCGACAAATCTTCTAAAAATAAACTAAAAGCAAATACTTTTAGACATTGTTTGAAGAACTAAAATATAATTAGATTACTGGAAACCTAAGTAGTGTTGGAATACATGAAAAACTGAGAACAAAACAGAAATAGAGTCATGAAGCGTGGAAAACAGTACTAAGAAAGATGATCGAATTGAAAATCGAAGAACTGAAATAGATTTATTATCGAACACCGAACTCAAAAACGCTCAATCCAAACACGAGTTTGGATTATTTTACGTTACCGACAAAATTCACTACGGTCCACCGAACAAGTCGTTTACTTCTTAGGAGGGTTTTTATGTCAGAGAGTGCTTTGGTCCAAAAAGTTGGTGACCCTAAAACCTAAAAATATGAAAATTATGGTGTGTGAACTTATTGAGGGTATGGGAGTTTTGGTGATTTTGTAACTCTCACCAAACTTTATAAGTAGTTCAATTATTGTTCCAAGACTATCACATATTAAAGAAAGGAGAAAAGAAAAGTAAATATATGTAAGGGGGGAAGTAGGGAAGTAGAGAAGCAGAAAGTAAAATGAAAGAAAGTTTTTGATGAAAATAAAAAGAAAAAGGAAAAGGGAAAGGCGTGGGGATGACAGAAAGTCAATTTTCATAATTGCATTTCATTTGTCCAATCAATTATCATTCAAACTCCATCCTCTCCCAAATCATTTGGATCTTCCCGGTCTTCCCTTTTCAAATCTATCTCAATATATATAACATTACCACATCTTCCCACGTACCAACTCTCCCCTCTCATTCTAACTCTCTACAAATTTCAAAACAAAACAAATATCTATAAACCAAATCACATATTTAAACTTAAAACACAAAAAGTATGATTAGCATGGCAATGGGTAGGATGGAATTGAACATTTCTTCAGATTGTACACACAATTTTCCACCTGAATATGGTAGAGGAGGTTAGTTGGAAGGATTTGAGTACCTGTCACGTATAGATTAGAACTAAAATCAAGCCAACCAATAGGACAATGAGTTGTAATGTAGATCTAACCAATCATACTGATTTTAAGTTTGGAATATCTCACGTGACGTGAAGTTTAGCTTCTATTGAATTGAAATTAGTGTCGACTAAAGACGAGAGATAGTTGTGTTACACTAGAGATTGCATCAAAGGCTACTCATTAAAATAAGACATCATTATGATTTATGAAGCACAATTTACAATATTGATACCATATCCTCCATAAATGAGTGAAACATTTCTCTATAGCTCCACTCACACGGTCACATTTGAAGTCACAAGTGCTCACTAAAAATCTTGATATAGAATTACTATAACCAACTAAGGGTCCTCCAATTCATTAGAATGAATATTCTTATTTTGTTCTTATTTATTTATTATTCCCTACTTATTTATTTATAATTTTTTTTATAACTACTCAGGTGAATTTGAGTTGTTTTTCAATAAAACTAATTATTTAAATTTTTGATACGTTGGCTACTTAGATTTCTACATTAAAAAAAAAACGTTGGATACTATTCTTTGATCACTTTCAATTATTTATAATCTTCTAATAATAAATCATTTGAAAATTTATCAATTGAAAACTGAATTTTAGGGCCATTTGTTTTTTCACCACTTTCAATTATTTATAATCTTCTAAGTGCAGGCTTTAAGGGCGTTTTTTCCCCACTTTTATTCATTCTTTTAAATGTTTATCATGTATTTTTTTTTTCTGGAAAATGAACATTTAGTCATAAAATAACCTTTTTACTTCATTTCTAAGATATTGGTAAATATAGAGAGAAATTGAAATTATAAGTAGTGTTTATAGACATATCTTTCAAAAGCTAAAACCATTAAAGTCATGGGAGCTAATAAACTAAAATTGAAATTACACAATCAAAGCGAAGCAAAGTAAAAAGGATAAAAACCAGAAGGTAAATAAAAATTTAAAAATAAATTTGAATAAATAATAATAATAATAATATAATTTGATAGTATTATTTGGTGGGGTCCGGTCAAAGAGAAGTCCTTAAACTGACAAAGAAACGTGCAATGACCACTTCCTCCTTCCTCTTCAGATCATAAAACATTTTCCCTTTTTCTTTGCTTTTTATTTTTTCAAATGTTTCGCAAATCTCCCCTTTTCCATTGCACGTGCCAAACCCATGTACTCCTAAATTCTCTCATTAGGTTGGGCTTTTCTTTCTCCCTCGAAAACTTCGGCCCACCTCTCTCCTATTGGGCCCGGCCCCCTTTATTTTTACTTCTCTCCGTTAAATACTCTTCGTATACCATGATAGATATGTTCCAAGTCTTTTCAACATCATATGTTAAAAATGGTATGACTTCTGATAATGCAAACCTAATATATATTCAATTTCCAATAAACTTCCAAAAACAACCATGCCATTTTGGGCTTCATTTCCTATTCAACTTCCATCCTTTATAGATAAAGAACTTAGTCCAGAAAATTATTATTTTTTTTAAAAACGAATTTTTTTAATACAAATAATAATTTTAATCCAACAAAAAAAAACTTTGCGAACATTAGCTTTATTAGAATAAAAATATATATATAAGTTCAACTATAATTTATTACGTGGCAGATTCTTCTTATTCCCTTTTTCTAAAATATTTTTTTTTTTTTTTTTGTATAAATGATACATCCAAGTCGTGAATCATTATTTCAAAATTTATGAAGCAATGTGTGCATTTCACTCTAATAAAAAAATGGGGTAGTCAAAACTATAATCTAGAAAATTAGGTGGGATGGAGAAATGGGGTTAGCGTAGGAGCAAAAAGGAAAAGCAACCTGTGCTCGTCAAAATTTGACCTTACCTTGAGAAACAGGATTTAGCTCTGTGAAGAATATCGGTTCAGTGCAGCAGCAGGCTCCAGGAGTCAAAGGGGGTGATGCAATGCCTGAAAATGTGAATTATTAACGTTACCAAACCCATACTCCTTTCGGGCTTGGCAGGTGTGATACTCACCCACACAAATACTTATTTCTTTTACTTACCTTTCCATTTTTAGGCCGCTGCCATCGTCACAATGTTCCTCGTAAAAATGGGTCCTGACGTCTAGCACTTTTATGAACTGTGCTTCATTAGAAAAAACAAAGATCTGAACCAAACACAGCCCTCTCTAATAATATATAAAAACAAGTGAAACGAATGCATATAAAAACCAAAGGATTAATAATAAATATGAACAAAAAGAACAGAT
>JBBPDI010000002.1:19631747-19670834 GCA_037974545.1 Cucumis variabilis
ACAACTGTTTGACTATAATCCATTTGGTATTTAAAGGAAAATTCTAGAATATTAAAATTCAGATAGGCTTTTACTAGCTACTTGGCTTGAACTCGTTCCCTCCAAGCCTTTTACCATTCATTTTATCGCTAAGACCAGCCACGGTGGTTGAATATTATGAATCTTTTGACAAAAATGAATCGATAAAATTATAAAAAGAACCTACAAAGCAACATGTCAAAGACCTAATGGTTAAATTTCAGTCATCTTTAACCTCGTTGCCCCAAACTTTTCTATCTACACCTTTCTCTTTGATCTCATGTCCATTATCAAAGTCAGAGGCTCAAATATATCGAGCTTGGATTAAATGACAGGAAAATAGATGATTAACCACCAACCTGAAGAGTAAAAGCCTCCAAAGGGATTGGATCCAATGTTGTTACCAAATACACATCCGTCGTAGATTTGTCACCATTTGTGATGCGGAGACTGTATATCAATCCAAAGCTAACTCAGAAGAAATAACAGACAATACAACACAGGTATAGGAATCGTCTCTATGTTTAAAAAAAAAACAAATTAGAATTGAACCACTAATATAATGTGCCAACGTATACCCAGCACAATACCATTTTAAAAGATGCCATGATGTATGTTATTCGATTCCTACCATGCAAGATAAAAAGTCACTGACATTATCTTTTAAATATTGTTGGATAGCATTTAAAGATGTCATCAATTATATATTTATATGGCTAAAAGAGTTGATTCAGACCTGAAAATATTGCAGATTTAGGATGAACATGCATACTGTTTGTTGATGAATCAATGAAGTAGAGAAGATTAAGGCAAAAATCAAGAGGATGAAAACGTTATAATTGCCTTAATAAAGTCCCCGTAGTTCTAAATGCAATCTTAAACTTCTTTTCATAAGAAAAGATGAGATTCGAAGTTTTTTTTGAAAGGGAAACAGAGTTTTTCATTGATATAATGAAATAAAAAGACGATTATAATAAGACAACTAAAAACCGAATAATGGTTCCAAGAACGAAAACAAAAGAGACTACACCAAAATTGAAGAAGCTAAATCCGATCTAAACAAACAGATGACAACCAACAAATTCAACAACAATACAAAAACACCACAAAATCAAGACAAAAACAACTTTCAAAATCGAAAATGACCTTCAAGAGGAGCAGAACAGGGCTTGAGAGGAAACATGAACTAATCTTCAAGGAAACAAATGTCTTGCATAATCCTGAAAAGCTTAAAACCAAGGTAAGATCGCATTCTTTAACAATGGATCTTAAGTGAGCTGGAATTTCGGAATGGGGCAATAGGGTTTTTCAAAGTTTCAAACCATGACTTTAGAAACGAATAATGTTTGTTTTCAGAAACCAAAATCAAATAGTAACCAATCACGGAGGAAAGGATATAAAAAAACAAATCATAAATGCAATGTCTAAAAATATTATGGTTACTTGGAAGGATTCGCTAACGTTTCAGGAAGAGAATCGAATATCATTTCAAATGCATCCTTTGGAAGAATAACTCCAAGCTCTTTTTGAAGCTTCCTCCTGAAATAAATACATATAGAATCCTTTCTTATTCTTTCAATACCAAATGATTGAGAAAGCAGAAGAAATGGAATGACACACCGGGAAATCAGAATTTAGAACCAACAAATCGTGCCATATTGTCAAAGCAGATCAGTGAGGTGAAAAATAAAGACAATTAATAATCAATAATGTTACCTAGCAGTCACAAGTGATGAATCCCCAGCAGCTATTTGACCGGCAGTAGATATATTCCATAATCCAGGCCACGATTCCTTACTGTTGCTAACACTTCGTAGTTGAAGAAGTAATTCTTGTGTGCTCTCAGCAAAAATCCACACATGAACAGCCCGATTGTAGTCCCCATCTCCCCTGTATTGTCAAGTAAACAATCATTTTCTGTAACAAAATTCTTCCGATTGATGAGTGAAAAGATAGAAAAACCAAAGGATCTTACAAAAAGCGACTCCAATCAATTTGCAATTGAAAAAGTGGGCTTAATCACACATAAAAGAGAGAGAGTACAGTGATGTCTATGTTCTTCTTCATCGAATTACTTCTTTTGGGTTCCGATTCCAAAAGGGCACTCTTTTCATCACATTGTTCTTTCTCCTAGCTACATAGACCAACATTTGCAATCCATTGGATGATCAGGAACTTTGTTTGTTACATCTTTGAATCTTAATCGTCTTGCTCACTCCTTTGTTTAGCTCAAAATTCTTAAAGAAGGTTCGGTTTGCTTCATTGCCTTTGTGTCTATGTTAAGAGGTTCTTAACTGTATTGAGTTTTTAAGCTCAGTCTTATTAATTTTTGTTTCATAGTTTTATTATTTTATTGCAACTTAATAAAATCATATATATATGAGTTTTTTTTTTTCCTTTTATTTTCATTTCATCTCTTTTTTTTTTATTTATTTTGAACTTTATTTTCATTTTTATAAGTTCACTTTGTAGAATTAAATAATTTTCTATTTTATATGCAAGATACTGAAACTACATTTGAATTTAATAAAATGTTTGATTAATTTTCTAAATTTTATGTTAAATATTAAATATATTTATTTTTTTTATATAAAATTCACGATTTAACAATTTTAGAAATTTAAAATATTTGAATCACGCACATATAAATTTAAAATTAAAAATAAAATATCATTCATCTATTTTTTTGTTAGCATGAATAACATCTTTTTGAGAATATATTTAGTTATGATTATGTTTTATAATTAAAACACTAAAATCAAACATGTATTTTTCTAATTATTATATTACAATTTCATCCTATTACGAATCACCAAAGGTCCTCTAAATGAACAAATATAATAATATAAAACAAAAAGATTTTAAGAAACACTTGTCTTTTAAAGACCGTCACCTTGGAAATATCGAGTCGCTTGTGGTAGCTTGAGAGGTCGATGTTGCTACACCTCTCTTGACTGCAACATGCCAAAAGTATTAATGTTATTGTTTTCTATGTATAGATTTCGATCTGACGGTTAGATTGAACAATTTTTACTCTCAGTCAAATCGACTTTTGTAATATGCAAAATTGATTCTGATAAGTGAATCACATATAAATTGATCAATTGAAGTCAATTTGTCCAATTTTGGTTGCCCAACTTGATTTTTGATCTCTTTGATTATCTCCACTGTCTCAATAATACGATACTATCACATAGTGACACTTTATTATATTTATAGATATTTTATAGTTTTATTATTTAAAATGATTATTCTCAAACTTATCATTTTTTATTTACTCAATTATCCTATACTTTAAATTTGTGGTTTGATTAACCAAGAATGGTTTATATGGTTTAATAAACTCGTGATTAGAACTAAATTAGAACAATGGGGGCTAAATTATGACTTTCTTTATCGAAATTAAATTTACAATGTATATAAGAATAAAAAATGTTCGAAATGAAATTTGTGACTTCAAGAAAATAAGAATTGATTACTTAACAATCTGAGATATGCTCGTATTAGAAAATTCTAATAGATATTTTAATCTTACAAATATAATTAAGTTTTGACCCTTCATAAATATTTCAATAGTAGATGGGACTTGAATCAATAATCATATAGTTTTGAAGGGAGGCACAGTCATTCACCATAGGCATAATATGGTAAAAATACGTATTATTTAATATATATTGTAATTTAATACATTAAAATTAATATTAAAATATAAAAATCGTGAATGTGAGGAGGGCATGTGCCCCTGGCCCCTTAATGGATCTGCCTCTGGTCACACAATTGTAGACCAACAATTTAATGAACTTCGAAGAAGTTTGTACTTCTCAAATTAGATTTTTCAATTGATAAAAATTAATTTTCCGTTTATAAATAATTACTTCTGTCAAATAAACATAATAAAATAAACAATATTTTATTTTCATGTTCACTCTAGAGAAGAAAAGTTGAGTGTGGCTCAATTTGATATTCGTCCTTTGAAGTCAAAGATTTGGACTTAAAATTTTTTCTTCACATGAAACACTATCAACCAAATTACGAGATCGTGACAAGATAGTAAACCAACAAAGTAGAGAAAAAACATTTGGGGTATGAAATATGAATGAGAATAAACATTGGGATATAATTAAAGGGAAAAAGTGATGCCTGTATTTGGAAATTCGAGGCTTGTCTGCATGAGGCTCCGCCATTGCTGAACTCTCTAATAAGAATAATATGAAACGCTATAACTCTTCCACTCTTATTTTGCAATGATAACTAACCCCCTCTCTCCACACTCTTATATAGATTTTTTTTTTCTTCTTTCACTTTTTTGATAGGGAAATTGTCCTAAATAAAAATTTTGATAAAATATTTACAAAATATTACAAAATTACGATAATAAAAGTTTGTTTTTGTCTATAATTGATAGAATCCAAAATGTTGTGAATATTTTAATTTATTTTACTATATTTAAAAATGTCAATTTTTAATAACAATAATAATATATGTTTTGATTTTTCTTTCAATATCTATATCTATCTATCAATATATAGAAACATATACCAAGAATGCATGTAATTCTAAATATATGAAAATCGTTTTTAAAATTTTAATACCAAACATAAATTTGTTTAAATTAAAAATCAATTTATCTAAATCTTTTTTTTTTTAAAATTACTGATCTAACTATCACTCTTATACAGACTTTTATTCCTTAAGATTATGATAGTATAGTGAGTATAGAACTTTTGAGTACACTCTTTGATAAAAGGATAAAGAAGAATAAATCAAATACAAACCAATCATGCCATTTTGCCAATAAAGTTATCAAACACTAATCATTTGCACCTATTTTTATAATATTTGATTTTTAAAAATTTAGAATGTGTTTAGATTAATTTTTAAAGGATTCAAATTTGGGAAAAAAATTATTTAGAAAAAATCTTGAGGTATTTTTTAAAAATGAGATTGAAAAATAATCCATTTTAAAGAAAACCCTCAAAACTAAAATTTGAGAAATAGGATTTTAAACAAAATTTATGTATATAAACACTTATAATAAGATATAACAAAAACATGTAATTATTTAAATTTTAAACTTATTTAAAAAAAAGCGTTCAAAAGAAAATGTATTATTGAAAAACATTTTTTCCATAGATAATCAAAACACACTCCAAGTCTATTCTTTTCTCAACTTCATTTAATTTTCTAAACCGAAGTTTGAGCCAAATTTAAAAATCAGTAACAATTTTTTAAAAGCTATCTTACTTATAATTTACAAAGGGAACATTTTTAAAAATAACAAAATAAATTAAAATATTTACAAGTTATAGCAAAATTTTGGATTCTATCACTGATAGTCTTCTATCACTATAGCATATCAATGACTATCAGTGATAGAATTTGCTATAGGTTGTAAATATTTTGTAAATTTTGTTGTTTTTGAAAATTTTCCTTTACAAAACTTGGTTTGGTTTTTTAGAACACTCGTAAAATTAAATAACAAAACAATAAATGTAGTGTTGAAAATGATATTTATAAAAGAAAATTGTCAAAATAACAAATTGGACAAAATATTTACAACATATACCAAAATTTTCAGATTCTATCAATAATAGACGTTGATAAACACTGATATGCTTCTATCAATGACAATGATAGACAATGGTAAAAGCCTATCAATTTTTATCATTGATATAATCTAAAATTTTGCTATAGTTTATAAATATTTTAATTTATTTTTCTATTTTAAAAAATTTCCCACTTATTAAGTTGATTTTCAAAAATCAAATAAATATCAACCCGAATGTTAATATCATGAATGTCTTGTAATTGATAGACCAAAAATGAAAGAAGTTGATATCTTTCAATATCCTTCCAATGCTAATTTTGACTCTTAATCAATTCGTTGAGTGTACATGAGAGAAAATAACTCTTTTATGTCTATTGATTGTAGTAAAGAAGAAAAATAAAGGAGACCTTATACTTATAGCCACACATATATACATATTATTTAATAAAGAATAAAGAAGAACAAGCAAAATACAAAATCAATTTTCAAATCCAAAACTTCTCAAGTAAAAAGTAGTTGTCTAGAATGCTCTTTGTTAAATGCCTTCAAATTAAAGGCTCATTTCAATGAATAAGCTGTCTCAATTAAAAACCAATATGGCGAATGGTCAACAACAACAAAAAAAATATTATCAAACCATCATCATAATATGATTATTGCCTTCTTGACTTGACCATATATACTGAATTTTGGCACAGTTGTATGGAGATAAATCTAAATTTAATAAATTTATTGATTTAAATCCAAACAAATAATTTTCTCAATTTAGATAATTAAACTTTGATGAAATTTGATAAGTGTAACAATTTAAGCTATATAAAAAAAACATAATCAAAAATTTAAATTGATGTAATTACAAAAGTTTAGGGTAGTTATACATATATCAATATTTAAGACTTAAACTAATAGTTTGAGATTTAAATTAATACACATGAAAGTTTGCGTTTTAAATCGATACTATAATTACTAATTAAATTAGAATTTAAACTGATATAACTCAAAATTTTATAGGTATAAATTGATATTCTTCCCAAATACGGTCTAACTCAAGAGAGGGTATAAAGAACTTGTAATCACTGAAACAAATCTATTTTGATTTTAATTGGAGAAGCCAACAAATGTTTATTTTTTCTTTTTTTAGATTGAGTTAAATTATAAATTTGGTCTCAATCATGAGAAGAAAGCAGCTAGAATTTAGTCCAAAGGATTCTTGTTGACTAAACTCTAGCTTTCTCTTACCTATAGGAGTCGAATTTGTAAATTAATTAACAAACTAAATGAAACAGAAGTCCTTTTAATAATAAAAGCCACGTGAAAACAATTTTTATTGCTCATAGACATTTTATTTGTAGTAGTAGTAGATGACGACGACGTCAACAATGATAATAGAAAAGATTTTTAAGTACAGAAAAATTGAGCAGACTATTTAAATATAGAAAAATTGGGTAAACTTTTTATGATCCACCCGACACAACCCAACATTTGCTGATTTGACATCTGTGTGAATTTGCTAGTAATAATATATCATTAAATCCCATGTTAAATACTAAACAGGAGTGTGTATAGGAGTACATACTAC
The DNA here is from genome assembly GCA_037974545.1 of Cucumis variabilis. Classification (NCBI taxonomy): domain Eukaryota; kingdom Viridiplantae; phylum Streptophyta; class Magnoliopsida; order Cucurbitales; family Cucurbitaceae; genus Cucumis; species Cucumis variabilis. Next base: position 19,638,893 of record JBBPDI010000002.1, read on the forward strand.
TAATAAATACAGCCATGGGATGGGCAATGGAAATATGATCAGTGCATGTTCTTAAAAGAATAGTTACTCCTCAAAGATGGAAGGAAACTACAGCCGATTTATTATTGCACAACAAGCAATAATAATATTCCAATTGCCTTGTGATATTAATCCATCATCATATTCGTATTTCAAATTGCTTCTTTCCCAATATTCCTTTGGCAATTGGAAATTCAGGAGCTATATCCACAGGTACCTGAAATTGTGAGGTTGAATAGAATTACTTATGGTAAAATATATTGATATAACAATAAATTTACGGTTGTGAGCTTAGTGATCCATAATCTTCGAACAAGATTGTCCTATCTTCAAACTTTGCTATCGTTAGTTTCATTAAAATAGTTCATTCTAGTTGCCTCAAAATCAACTGCTTTGAAAATTTTAAAGGAAAAATAAGGCGAAGTTTGATTAGTAATTTAAAGAAACTTAAAAATAGTCCTTGCACTTTAAAAAAAACACTTAGAAGTAAAATGGACACTAAATGAGGGATCAATCAAAGGGCAAAACTTATGTAGTTTATAAAAATGGTGAAATAGCTTGAAAGATTTAAATTAAATAGTTCTTCTCAGTAATCTATATTCAATCAGAGACAGAATTCAATCAAATATTAAAATATATTATCACTAATCCACGATCAATTAAGGTGTTCAATCTATGGGGTTTGTCAACGTTTACCTGGATTCGTTCTAAATTGTTCAATGCTAATTTCAATGGTTCCGACATGACACCGTATTTCTGAAGAAGCAATTTTGCCGATTCCTTGTCACCTCTTGCCTGAATGGTTAGTATCTCCCTACTTAGGCTTTCAACTGCATCTTCCACCTTAAAAAGAAAGATAAAAGATTCGTAGAATTCAACTCATGAAAACCAACTCGTTTGAAGACGAAATTTTGACATGATTAGTGTTGTACCTTGTCAAAATTAACAGAAAAGGTTTCATCTGGATTTAAAATGAAGGCTTCTTTCTCATATAACCAATTGAACTGCAATGCCTGTCCTTTTCTGCCAACAAACCGAAAGTCTAAGATGCTAGGTCAGGAAACAAAAATGGATGAAATAATGTCAATTGGTAGCTTACCCATGAGCCTCTAATAAGCCGAATCGTACTGAACGGAAGCATCCTACAAGGAAAGTAGCATACACGGACTTCAATGATGCTCCTGGTAGCAGGCCCTGATTGAGATTCTAACATATAAAATAAGTAAATAGATGATCCAAGATTTGTTTTTTTGTAAAATACTGTAGTTAAGGTCGGATGACCCAAATATCAACCAACCTGGAGGGTAAGGAACCTTAGAGCCCAAAGCCCTACAATGTCAGCTTTTGCCTCCTCCAGAGCTGAGTGGAGTTCTTGTAGTTCCTGTAACAAAAAATAAATAGAGGATATTAAAACCAGAAAGGTTTCCAATAAAACTTGGAATAGAAAATAAATGTCAGAGTCTGAAGCGATATCTTCAAATTCCCCCAATTAAAAACAAGTTTTATATTCAACAGGACGAGGACTACACAATTAGAAAAGAACTAAAAAATTGCACAACTCCATTTATTTAGACAAGCCAAATGTAGTCTTGGGAATCACAGGACATACCAATAAAATAAACATCTAGACTCTATCCCAAACAGATTCAACAACCAACAGCGCAACAGTTTTTCTATCCAAGCCAAGATTGTCTCCATTCACAATATGAAATTGCAGAAGAATAAATTTTGCAGTCTTAAGAATTACGAGATAGGTCAAGAAAGTTTGAAAATAGGCATCTGTTTTTTCAGTTATGAAGAATAGCCATGTGAAGAATGAACACTATAACATTTCCATTTTTCAAATGCGTTCAACCTTTTTTTATTACACAACCGATAAATTTTACAACCTCATTTCTTTGTTAACCAATTCAAAATTTTAAATCCTCAACTCTCTCCCTATCTCTCTCGTTTGACTCATACTTGAACATATTCTTAAAAACAATAATCACAAGATAGAATCTAGACAAATCTAGTATAGAGGTGGCTCCATTCATTAACAATGTCTTCTTTTTCTTTTTCTTTTTTTTTTTAAACAGTCATGATCAGTTTTTTATACTTAAAAAAAATGAGGGCAACATGTGAAACAGCGGTTGTATCTCAATATAAAGCAACATTTATATCCAGAGTCGTGAAATTAAATATATCAAACAGAAAATTTGTAGTACTCAACTTACCAATCCAACATTTATTTTTGTCTCAGTGTAAGGGTAATAATAATCAAATGTGTCAAAACATAAATAATAATCAAATATGTCAAAACAGAAAATTTATGGTACTAACCAATCTCACGGTTGATTTTTTACCATTTGGAAGTGTTATGGAATGAGGTCCAATGCCGTGGCAACACTCATGGCAAATTGTGTGAGTAAAGAATGAATCGAAATCCACAAATTCACGTTGCTCATTTGTAATGCAAACATCAGCAATAGGCTGAAGAATATGCTTGAACCTAGAAAATGTGAAACAAGCATATCTTTATGTGTCCAATAATTTCCCATAAGGAATAACCCACAGTCAAGATAAAATGATAGAAATTAATCCATGACCAAGAAAAGATACATTACTTGGCCTCTGAAACATTCTTAAGCATGACCATTGATGTTCCTCGGTCTTTTACGATTCGTTCATCATTAGGCAAATTGAAAGCAACAGTTTGAGGACCCTTCACATCCTGTAGGAACGCCAACAAATTAACCTCAACTTCTGACAGCTACTTTATAGATTAGCAGGTTTGCTTCTCTAAACTAAAGGTATTGATCCATTCATGTAGAGACTACTCGGTCTCCACAAGCATTTTCAATAATCAACATCCAAATTTTTGTGGATGATAATTATTAATTCAGCATTGTTAGCCTCTATAAGTGTAAGAATAGTACCAAACTATTGTTTCCTGTGCCGAATAAAAACTGATGTGATTGATAAAAGTTTTGATCCACAATCCCAAAAATTTTGAAAATGTAATATGAAAAAGAAAATATTAGATAAATATAGAGTTTTATTTCAAAATTAATTGGCAATGAGAGGAGTAACACATATAGTTAACATTGTGAGGTTTTCTCATATTTCTAACGTGGGAAGTTCAACATGATCCCTCAAGATAGGGCCTATTTGAGCACACCATTATTGGATTGATTTTCTTTTTCTTTTTGTTATGGGATATCCGCCCGAGCTTTATAAGCTATTATACAATCTTAATTTTGAGAAAATATCAATATCTTAATTATTCAATCATCTTTAGATTCTCCGTCTGAGCTTTATAAGCAAGCTAACCTTTTGAAATTTTCATTTTCCTCTACCATGATGAGATAAGGAATGATTGAACAACGTAGCTTTTGTGCTATGTTGTGGTGGTTTTCAGTAGAAAGTAATAGAAGAGCCAACAACACTTAAATCCCAATCATCTCTTCTCTGTATAAATACCATTTTAAGTAATGCGCATATTCTGCTGGTTATTGTAAAACTTTGTTTAAAACAATGTGGTAGACAGCATACAAGATATACTTCTCTGTCCAATCTCTTTTAGTATAAAATTTCTGTACATAAAACTACGAAAAAGCACGCCTTAAAAAATAAATGAGCAAACATTTTATGTGAACTTGTGAAAATCGTGAAAAATTAACTCACCCCAGCATTGTAGAGAAGCTGAACAACACGAATGGGAGCAGCACTAACATCTTTTGATTTGTATGCATTGTCCATAGGAAGATTCTGTTCCAAGACCTATAATAAAAGCTTCATTAGAACTATTTCCCAAGGAGAAAAGACTTTGCTCTTTCCTGGGAGAAGATCAGAAAAATCACCTTTTTTTTTTCCTTTTGTATAAGAAACTTGGATGTGTATTAGACAGCGAGCAAACTAATATAAATAGGTGTATATGGTGACTTGGACAGTTAAAAAAAAAAACAATACCTGCAAATTGTCACCAAAGAATTTTACTTGAGCTGTTCCTTTATCATCCCGAATTCCAATGAAAGCTTCAAACGTAGCCTAATGCAATCCAAAACTTTGGCATCAACAAAATATGAAATATGTAAATTGACAACTGGTAGTTTTAGAAAACCAGTAGATCGAAGTTTGATACATAAAATTAGTATCAAGTAAAATTACTAATTAAGCCCATTATTTTTTGCCAAAGTAATATATTTCTTGTATTTCACAGACAGAGAGAGAGAAGAGTTTTCTTAAATAGAAGAACAACCTGTTACAAAGAAGGAAATTTTTTTTGGCAAACATAATACAACCAATACAATAAAGTATAATACAAAAAAAAGGAAATAATCAACATATTTTTAAAAAAAGAAAAAAAAAACATGACACTTAAATCAATTAATGGAAAGAGGCTAATGCTTAAAATATAAAGTATTGAAAGTAGAGAGAACAAAGACAATTTCACATAAAAACTAGTACATGAGAAAAACCATGGTGCTTATATTTATTATTTTCTAATACTCATAAAGGTAAAAGGGGAAGTAATTATGGGCAACACGAGCCTAATTAGCTGAATAAAAATAGACAAAGTAAGTTACGTAACTACCCTTGGACTTTCAACATGACCTAAGCCCAATATTTCTAACGTAAAGAAATGAAATAAAACATGCCACGTACACTTAAGAATAATACAAGGAACAATACAAAATACCTTATACCCAAAAAGTGTATCTTCATAGGTCTCATATGGACCAATGGTAACATCCAACTTAGAGTCCTACATTCAAAGACACCAAAATTAGGAATGTAATAAGAAGTATCAATTAAAATTTCACGTCAGTTTTTGTAGGGGGTAGATACACAATGTGTGAGAAAAGGAACACCAACTTCAAATGGTCTAATACTCGCATACATACATTGTTAATATTGGAAACATGCAATCTATTGCAGAACTTGAAGACTTCTATTTAAACAGAGAATATGAAAACAAATATAAAACTAGGTGCTGGTAATACTCAACTCAATTACATTTCATTATTAAATTCTAATAATTAGATAGATCAAATAGGACATGATAAATTAATATTGTTAGGAATGCAAACAAAGTCTCACATTGGTTAGGGAAGGAAGTGATCATGATCATGGGTTATATAAGTGAGAACAATTATCTCCACCAGCATGAGGTCTTTTGAATAGTACCAAAAGCAAAGTCATGAGGGTTTATGGCAAAAGAACCAAATAGTTCATGTTGGGCTATTTCAAGATATTTGTAGCACGACTTTAAGGGTCTTTTGCAATCTCTGTCATAGAAGAATCTGCAATTACAAAAGATAGGATGTAGTCCCTATTGATATTATATTAAATATGCCTTCACCTATGAGCTTAGGTTTTCGAGTGAATTGGTGATTTAAAATGGTATGAAAGCAGATGGTTTAGGAAGGTCCTAGTTTCAAGCCCATGTATTGTTGTTTCCTCCCCATTGAATATTGATTTCCACTTGTTGGATTTTTCTTGGTATCAAAGCAGATGGTTTAGGAAGGTCCTGTGTTCAAGTCCATGTATTGTTGTTTCCTCCCCATTGAATATTGATTTCCACTTGTTGGATTTTTCTTAATATTTCAAGCCCACAAGTGAGGTAGAATGTTAGATATATTAAATTTTTCTTCACCTAGGAGCATAAGTTTTTGGGTGAATTGTTGATTTAAGAGTCCCGAGTTTGAGGAAAATCGATATATTTTTCGGGATCATTCTATTTTTCCTTCCTATTATTATAACATAGCTCTATCTTAACTAAATAATTCATCAATAAGAAAAAAAGGGACAAAAATGTAAAACAACTATAGGAGAAATATGCTTTGGTTTAAACATTTTCTTTTTCAGAACAATTGAAGAATGTGAAATATGTTTTTAGCATTGCAAACTGCCACATTCTAAGATATTTATTATCTCAAGCAAATTGCAAAAAACAAACGAATTGATGCCTTTTGACAATTCAAAGTGTTCAACCCGAAAAGAAAACAAATAAACAAAAATCAGGCTCAAGAAATCAAAGAATATTTGAGAATAAGTTGAACATCAAAATTCTTTGAAATTGCATACAATATGCTTCATGATGCTATTCCATTGAGAAATAAGAGAAGAAAGGTTGTGATGACAAAAAAATGGGCAAATTTACACCAAGTGGCCGATGTATAAAAAAGGTGATCAAAGAAGTGAGTGAAATTTGCAATGATTCTATTCGTTTCAAATAAGCCAAAAGTAGGCTTTGATGATGAAAGTCCTAAGATTACCCTCTTATCTTGAACGATGGCCAATAAGGAGCATATTCAATAGAATGAAAGGGTCGCTTGGGAAGACTACTTGATAGTTGAAGCATGATAGTTCTTTCCCAAAAAGATTGGGCATAATCACAAAATACTAATAAGTACATAATGGACTTGTCACATTGATGACAAGGTTTTAAATCACCAATTGACCCAAGGATTTTGGAGACAGCATGATTCATGCTTCCTCATGGTGTTCCCTTTCTAAAGAGTTCAAGGGTTATTCTATGCAGGAGATTATCCTTAATTGGATCTCTTTTTTTCAGCAGGATGTTTAGTGTTTCTTTTGTTTTTATACATTTTTGTAATTGGGTTTTGTGGTTGGATTTCTCTTGGCTTTGTAAGGGTGGTGTTAGCTTACTGCATTTTGATTTCCCAAGTTTGTGTTTTTCATCTCTTGATATTGGACTATATTGGGATGTAATAAGGTTGCTAAGAGGGTATCAACCTAGTCGAGATGTTTAGGTGCAATTACTAATCCTGTACTTTGTACACTTTTTTCTTTATATCAATGTAAATTTCCGTTTCCGTTTAAAAAAAACCAATTGACCTAAAAGCTTAAGCTGATGAGTGAAGGCAAATTTAATTATATATCAGCTAACACTCCCCTCACTTGTGGACTCAAAATATGAAGAAAACCCAACAAGTGGAAATAAATTTCAGTTGGGAAGGAAACAACAATATAGGGGTTTGAACACAGGGCATCTTGAACCAACCTGCTCTGATACCATATTAAATAACCAATTGATCCAAAAGCTGAAGCTAATGGGTGAAGACAAATTTGTTGTGTTGATGCTATCATGACTAACCTCCCATAGGAAGAACTGAATCTTTTTGGGAATGAGACCTCTCCAAATATTCTTATAAAGGGAGTGTTCTTATTGTTCATAAGAAACAAGGTGATTCGTGAGCGATTTTGAAGTAAAATGGGTTGGGATCTCATTTGTAGGTTAGAGGGAAAGTTATTCTCATTTGTAGGTTTATTTCACTTTTGTAGATTTTGGGTGGGGGTCCCCTCGTCCCCCAGCCAGTGCTTGTCAAACATATCCCATTCTTTGTTTCATTAGGAAAAAAAGGGGGGAAAAGTTCAATTGATATACGGGCAATGAGAAATGTATCTAGAAATTCCTATACATCCCCATTCAGGATCCCCATTGCAAGCAATCCATGACTAACAAATTAACTAGATATATAATGCATTCGTGCAAAACTTTACAAATGTAACAAATTTGCTAAACTAACCAATTCCATCCATGCAATATCGGATTCATAGTAATCATTTGAGAGGAACGCATCGGCCTTGCTATGCAGCAACCTCCGCAAACTAAAGAAAGAAAATGGATTTCAGAAAACATTGTGAGCATAATAATATAGATTCAGATATTAAGAAAATAAAAGTAAAGTGTAAAATTGTGAAAAAATTTACCTGGGAGAGCTAGTTCTATCTCCTGCTTTATGTAATAACTCAGCAGCTTTTGATAGAAAAGAATTATATTCTTGGGAAAAAGGTACATTATACAAATCATATTTAGAACCCTCCAAATGGTTTGTGCTACCAGGACTACTACTGTCAATAGACAAATCTGAATTAGATTCACTATGTCTTTTAATGACGCTGAAGAAACCTGCAACAATGTTTTGTTGGTCCTCCGGTAGACTGTCCTTCCATTGTGTAAATTCCTACAAGATTGTAACAAGAAGTTGCACTCGCTGCATCTTAAATCATTTTTTTTTTCCTTTTACATGAATGCATATCAATTTATGTCCTAATCAAGCTAAGTATAGTGCATACCATCTTGTCCATGTCAGGAGGGTAGAAGTTTGCACCAGGAGGTTTTTGAGATGGAAATGCCGCTTTGTATTCCAGGCCCTTCCACCCACTAACTCGCCTAGTGGCTTCAGGAAGCAACTTTATTGCCGAATCTGCAGTAGTCAAATATGCCTCATTTTCATCAAGGCAAGACCTGTTGAAAATGGAACGTATTTACAGGGGGGAAACAAATCCATAAACATAATTTAAGAAAGAAAAATAACTGAGAAGACTTCATCATCGTAAAAAAATCAAACAAATTAAGATTTAGCACAGTACATAATACAGAAAGCAACAATTTTAATCAAGCCCACCTCCGACACTGCACTAGCAACATACAGAAGCAGAAAAGCACAGACGTTCAGAAACTATGACATCTGCAGAAGACATACCATGGAGTCTTATTAATCAGATAATAGGCCCACTTCAGTTTATCTAACTGTGATGCTGCAGCATGCTTCTCCAACCAGTCTTTTAAATATGGATTACTGTACCAAACCTGGACATAATAATATGAAACGATAAATTCTGGACAAAGTCTTCACTATCAATCAACAATTTAAAGAACAAATCAGTTTCATAGCTTTTTTTTTTCTTTTTTCTTTTTTTTTTTTTTTAAAAAAGGGAATGAGTAAAGAAAACCTAGTGAATAATTATAAAAACTAGAAAATGATGAATATGGCCCTGACGACCAGTCTATACAGGCTTAAAATATCATCCTTCAAGCCATTAGCTTAAAGTTGAATGCATTAATTTATTTTTCTATCATTTAGTTAGTAATTTAGTCTATTTTTCTTGCCAAGTTCTTGCACTGTTTTTGAATTTCACATGCTCATTAGTCTTTCGTTATGTTTCTCTTTCGTATCTTGAGCATTAACTTCATTTCATTAATTCAATGAAAAGACTTGTTCCATTTCAAAAAATCCTGCTTAAATTATGTCAGCCATATATGTATGTATGTATAACAAGATTAAATTGTGTCACATATTGTCTGCTCACGTCACAAAAAAGAAAATCAGTGTCTCTTGAAATACATCCGATCACATAACTAAAATTTTGTGATTGGAGTCAATGATGGAAAGGAATTTTCAACCATGAGATGAGCATTATTCTTTTAATCAAAGAACATCGAAGATCTTTTAAGCACAACACTTAACTAAATATTGTATGTTTCCTAGGTCACAAAATTAAAGAAAGCAAGCTGTAAAAGTCTCCCCTACAAGATTACTTAATAAAATGTATATGCAGACCTGCAAGTTGAATATTTCATCCATAATGGCCGCAGCCTTGATTAGTACATCCAGAGCCCCTTTATCTGCATCTGAAAGCCCTGTCAACTACAAAGAAGAAAACACACGCATTATTTAAGACAAATGTGGATAGGTAAGAAAACCAGATAATAAAACATGTTGTAAAATAGCTTTAGAACCCTGTCAACATAAGGACTGAGTTACTTCAACGTATCACTGTATTTTTTTTTTAAAAAGAGAGAAAACTTTTCATTGAATTAATGAAAAGGGACTAATGTTTCAAGTACAAGGAAACAGCATATTCAAAGTAAATCATGAGACAAACATAATAATCAAGAACATCATTCTAAGACATGAGACATAAAATAAGCTAAGCTGAAGAAACAAACGCCCCCAATTCAAACAAATACCCTTGCAATTTCTAAGTTCCTGTTTGTACTAAGAATTGACAAATTTCTGTTCCAATACCAGTATTTCCACGTCAAGTTGTTAAGAAACATTAAATCAAGGAGGAAAGAACAATACAGGAGTTTGAACACATGACCTCCTGAACCAAAATGCTCTTATACCATCTAAATTACCAATGGATCCAAAAGCAAGTTGATGAGTAAAGGCAAATTTAATATAATATCTAACAATCTTCTTTATTTCAAAAGACGCAATAAACTCTAATCACTTTTTGTTGTCATTTGGTTGCCTTTCTTTTGCTTAATTGATTATTTGTACTTCGTTTCCTTGGGATTCGATACTTAGACTTTATCCATTTATATTACTTCTTGGCATATATACTTGCACTTAGGGACAGTTTATTCCAATGGCCATCAAGGTGCATGTCCCCTCCATTTGATTTTGCATAAATTTGACCCTCTTTATAACTACTTGTTTCTAGGTAACTTGAATTCGTTCATTGGGCATACATAAACATCTACCAGGAGAGTTCTATTCATTTGAAAATGTTGATCAATGATAATTTCATTTCTCTTAGTAAAAACAAACAAACAACAATGTACTTACAATAAACGTTTTAACATTCGTAATTAGATATTTTTCCTATTTCATAAATAAAAAGCCTTCTCTAAAATTAAGAAAAAGCAAAATCATAATCATTAAAATCAAATATTAGAGATGAAATGCATAGGCATCTTCTCACACAAGTCAGAAAGTCTAAAAATTCAAAACAACAGCTACCTCAACATTGAGTGAAACAGAAGCATAACGTTGCAATTGCTTTTGTAGAGTCAAACTCCGTGCAACGTTGTCAACTTTGTACCTAAGTAGATTTACAGGGGGAAATGGGGTCATGTACAGAAATAACTGTCAATCAAAAATCAAGAAAGGTCTAGCAGCTTAAAGCTATGTGCAAAGCATAGGGGAAATTTTGCAATACCCTCGAAATTTCGTTAGGGAGAAATTGTTGTTTCCCCCGTTTCGAAAAAATTTCAATTTTCAGTTAGAAATAGCTACATTATCTCAAGTATTTTTTTTCAATTTTCTAGTCTTGATTACATGCAATTGTATGTTCTCACACACCAATGACTGTTTACCGATATTTTTTTAGGGAAACGAGTTTTATTTATTGATTAAAAATGAGATTAAAGCTCATAGTTCAAGAACTATACAATGTGCAAAAAACCTAAGAAGATCAGTACGTGCAGAATAACATCCCAACTAGGTTGACACCCCTTAGCACTCGAATCATATCCAACAAACTAAGAGAAACAAGGGTAACATAAAGCCTTTACAACTTAGGATATTAAAACATGGGAAAAAAATGAGGCAATAGGGTCTTTCCACCAATTAGTATTGTCCATTTGAAGTAGAAACATCATTGACTAATGAGGTGTATCCACCAATAGGTCTATATGTTGGTCATACAAGTCCTATCATCTTTTAAGATGGTAGAATTTTGTCTTTGGATGCGTCTCCGTCCTTTGTTCTAATCTATTTTGGTCATTGGTCTGGACTTAATGAAATTTGAGATTTATCTCTTTTCATTATATAAATGGAAAAACATGGTTAAAGTCTTGTTTGCTGAACTGTGGTTCGAAAGGAATCAAAGGACTTTTCACAACAAGGAGATGTGGTGGTTAGACCTTTTTGACTCGGCCACTCATAACGCTTCAGTTTGGTGTTCCCTTAGCAAAGAATTTGAAGCATTTAGCATTCAGGAGATGTGCTTAAATCATTTTTTTTAAATAAATATATTTTTTTAGAAAAAAGTTCGATAACAGGCAAAGAAGGTAAACAAAAATGTTTCATCTCTAATTACTTCTAGAAGATAGAAACTTGGGTAGATGGACCATTGTGAAGTAGCTCGCCTGAATGCTTCATCTTGGTGCACCTTATCCAAGCCTTTTGAAGAATTCTCCATTCAAGACAATTTTAAATTGACATGCTTTTATTTTGCCAGATTCTATTTTTTGTATAAGAGCTTTTAGCTTTCCAGCTTAACTGTTGTAAAGAGTTGAGTTTTGAGTTTGAGGTGTATTGTTCTCATTTGTCTTATATTGTTTCATCTCTATTTCCTTCTGTAAGCTTAACAGTTGTTTTAGGAAATGATGAAGGTTCTTTGAGGTGTCAACTTAGTTGAAATGCACACGTGCACCTACTTATCCTTACGACTGATTATTCTTTGTATTATCTTTATGTACTTTGGGATTATGTCTCTTCTCATTAATTCAATGAAAATCACATTTCCTTTTCCAGAAAAAAAGATAAAATGCCGATGTCTTTACTATATTGTTACATTTCATCCTTGAAAAGATCAATTTCACCATTTTTCCATTTGAACACAAGGACAGAACAACTGTAGATTGGAATCCTATTCAATTGAGGTTGATCATCATTTTTCTGTTTGAAAACTGGATGATACAAATTTCATAAATATAGAAAGTAATATCTACTAATTGAGAATATCAAGCTTGTCAACAACGTACCTTTGTGCAATTATGTCAAAAAGTTGACCATATTGTTGTGCATTTACATCATATGGGACATACTCAGGATCTTCATTTGCAAGTAAGTTCTTATACTCCAAATAATGTATATATTTAACAGCAGACACTTCTGATTCCTACATCAAATTTAAAGCAAAATATACATTCCCTGTCTCATACAGTTCAGTTTCTAACGTATTAAGATCATAACCTAAAAGTTAATTTTCATGATCCTCAACTTCATAGTTAAATCACCCTCCCAATTCTACAGCAGCAATAAGCAGAAAAATAACATAAAGATTAAAAGAAAGCAATAAAAACTGGAAACATAAGAATTTGCATGAAAGACTTCCAACTTGGAGAAAAACCAAGAACAAAAAAGAAATCCACTAAGTGAAAAATTCCTACGATCACAAAAATAATTTCCTCTCCTGACCCCAATTACAAAAACGCTCCCTCGGAGTTTTTGGTCATTCACACCTTTTTCTGCTCTCCAACTGGAGAACACAAAAGGAATTTAATTAGAGTTAGCACACTAAGCTTAAAGTGTTTCTAATTGAGACAATTGAAAAACAAAAGCATAGGATTCTTTTATAACCCACGGCTTTTCTAAACCTTTTCATTGTAGGAAGCATAGACTCTTTATAGATAGTAAATGATTTACCACCAACCTGAAGAGTAAAAGCCTCCAAAGTGATTGGATCCAATGTTGTTACCAAATACACGTCCTCAAATTCATTATTGATGAATTTTCCACCATTTGTGCTGCTGTACATCAATCCAAGACTATATTAGAAGAAATAACATCTAATAGAGGTGTCAACTCTTCGTTTTCTTTAAATAAAAAAATAAAATGTCAAGTTTGAAAACTTGAAGAACATAATAATATCAAATTCAACTCTTAGGGACCAAAGGTTTAATTTTTTATTTCTCTAAAAACAAACAAACACAACAACATGCGTTTGCATTGAGCTGATCACAAAGAGAAACGTAGCTACAAAATTCATTATTTGAGAAATAAACAAAGGATATAATAAACCACATCATACACAATGTCCAATATTATCATGGTTACTATCCACTCACGTCTCATTGAGAAAAACAAATATCAATTCAAATGCTTCCTTTGGAAGAATGACGCCAAGCTCTTCTTGAAGCTCCCTCCTGAAAGAATACGTGTAGATTCCTTTGTTATTCTTTCAGTAAACGATTCAGAAAGCACTAAAATAAAACACAAGGAAATCGGAATTCAAAACTAACAAATGGTGCCATATGGCCCAAGCCAGGGAAAATAATCAAAAAGAAAAGCTGAAAGCCTTGAACAGGTAACCAAGATTAATCAGGTCATTTTGAGACCAAAACTGTGAACCTTTCCATAGTATTTATCTAATAGCCTAAGAGGAGAAGAAAATACCCGGCAGATATATTTTCTTAACAAGATATTAACTTCTCGTTGATAATAAAAAGAAAACAAAAATGCCCAAGGACGCAAACTCTCAAAGTAGGGAAAAGAAACAACAAAGAGAAAAGGAAAATTAAAATAATAATAATAATAAATAAATAAATTAACCAAACAAACACAATAAATAGTAAAAGCATCCCAATTTGTGGAAATAACTCTAGAAGAATAATGATCAAATAAGACGGGGAGTTGGCACAACTGAGAAGTCTCTTGAGCAAAGCAGGTTCAAAACATTTAAACCAAACTATACTCAGAATTGGAATCCAGCTATTTAGTTTCCTATCTTGTATGCTAAAAATGTATTGGAACTAAGGGAAGTCCAGAAAATTTATCTTATAGTTATCGTGCATAAAACATTCATTTAACCATTGTACAGGATTCAGTCAACTCCTTGATTTTGTCAACACACTTCATAAGGTTATTTTCTGCATTCTTATTTCTCCGTTGACAAAGTTGAAAACATCAATAAAGCATGCTTGATGCTTCTGCAGAAGCTTCTTTGCAGTCATACAACTTAAAACAGGAGCAGTAACTGATCAGTGAAGTGAAAAATGATGACAATTACCTAGCAGTCTCAAGTGATGAATCGCCAGCAGATATGTGACCGGCACTGGATATATCCCACAACCCAGGCCATGAATCCTTGCAGTCAGCACGTAGTTGAAGAAGTAATTCTTGTGTGCTTTCAGCAAAAATCCACACATGAACAGCCCGATGGTAGTCCCCATCTCTATGAACATCGCACCTGCATTGTCAAGTGAAGTATATATAACGGATATGAAGAAATATTTAGCTTGTTTAGTTAAAATAATCATATGGTGAGTTCTTATTTCTTTTTTCTGTTTTCCTTTTTTGAACAAACTTCTTTTTCCAATCGATCTGCGAAAGGTACAATACAGATGAAACCCAAGGAATCTTAAGCCACTCAAATAGTTGGCAGTAAAAAAGGCACCATGATCACACGCGAAGGAGAAAGACCATCACTGATGTTTATGATCTTCATCCAACTACTTCTTCCACTTTTGATCGCAGAAGGCCCTCCTTAATCAAAAGATTGGGGAGCTGCCCCTCTCGTCTTCACAGCAGTTGGTTTTTCTTTCTACTCGTTACAAAGACAAACATTTACAGTCCCTTGAGAACTTGATTGATCAAGAACTTTCTTTTGTAAAATTTTTGTATCCTCATTTTGCTTGATCTCCAGTCTCTTCAATCTCTCGTTCTTTCCCCATCCATTGTGCAAGCTCAAAACCCCAAAGAAGGTTTGGTTCTTTGTTTGTTGTTATTAGATGAAGGGATGAGTTTGCAGACTCAATATACATAAGGACTCACAGAGACTTGACCAACAACTTGCGCTCATACTCTGATAGAAAAGGAGACTAACAGCTAGCAGAATACAAACTAAAATACAAAAGATAATGGGTTAATGAATTCTTCGTTGTTCTAGCACTTGGTAATTGGTGGAATTGAGTTTTACGCTGGAAGCTAAAAAACCAACAGGTTCAGGGGAAGTCAAACACGAACTTCATCTAATAACTCAACCAAAAGGCCAACAATCACCACTGTCCCCCAATCGTGGTGGATATGGATGAAAATTTGGAAACTAAGGAACTTCATCAATCAGCAGTTTTGCGGTCTAAAATTACCGGAGAAGCAATTGAACATGTATGAGAGGAGAAAAAAAAGAATAATCATAGTAAAGAAGATCATACCTGGATTTGGAAAAGCCAGTCTTCTCTCCAGTTTTGGTTAGGACGTCGAAATACTCTTCCTGCTTATGAGGCTCCGCCATCGATGAACTTCAACGGATAAGTGTAATGTTAATGAGCTCAGTCTCTCCGGTCTGTCTCCGGCAGCGCGATGGAAAGAGAGGGAATATATATATTTTTTTTTAAAAGAAGAAAAGGTTAGTGTTATTTTTAGTTCCATTTCATCTATCGATTTTGTATAAAAGGTTGAAATGATTTGACAACAAACATAATTACATCAACGTTACTTATGAGTTCTAAATTTCGATATTTCATAAATACTTTCATAGTTGAAAACTTGCGAGAAAAATAAATAAAAATATTAACAAACTATAACACAATTTTAGATTACGTTAACAATAGAAATTGATAAATTTATATCGATGTCTATTATTTATAAAATCTAAAAACTTTTATATTTTATCAAATTTGTTATTTTTACAATTATTTACTGTTTGTTCACTAATTAACTTTTTTTTTAAATATTCATCGAAATCGATATTTTATCAATATATGTTAATTTTGATATTTTTATTAACATTGATATTTTTAATTTTGTTTAAGATAATAATCGAATGCATTTGAGTTGGGTTGAGTTTTTTCTTATTTTATTTGATCAGGTTAGATCTCAATTGAACATTTTCCTTTTGGTGTTTGTACTACCTTTCACTTTTTTGTTTGATGTTTAGTTGAATATGCATATGTGAATTTAAAAGAATGGTCAAAGATGTCTGCTTT
Source organism: Cucumis variabilis (assembly GCA_037974545.1). Taxonomy (NCBI): domain Eukaryota; kingdom Viridiplantae; phylum Streptophyta; class Magnoliopsida; order Cucurbitales; family Cucurbitaceae; genus Cucumis; species Cucumis variabilis. Next base: position 19,655,145 of record JBBPDI010000002.1, read on the forward strand.
TTTTTAAGGGAAAACTGTTAAATATGTTATTGTTTATTAGGAGATCTCATTCATATTTGATACTTCAAGTTTGAATTTTATGAATGAAAATTATTATAAATCACAAAACATTAAAAATATTTATAAAATATAAGAAGATTTTAGATTATATATAATTGTAAAATCTTAATTATGGTTGTATTTTGTAAATAAATTAAATAATAGATCAACCAAAATTAATTAGATAAATATGATAGTTTTAAAAAGAAATCAGCAAAAAGAAGTTCTTTGAAAACTAGTTAGAGAAATAAAAGTGATTTTCTTTCTTTCAAAGTTTTCATTGTTATTTATACGTTTTGAATGAGTTCTTTTTATTAATTTTAAATTAACGAATATAATTTTGATTTAAAAAATTAAATTTTTAATCCACAATTTTAAAAAATATGTGTTTGATCTATGAAAATTCATAATTGTATCACTATAGTCGTCAACTTTATTAAAAAAAAAATCAATTTGGCCAATACATTTTTGAAAATAGGTTTAAAAAATCTTGCAAATAACTTTATATCTTTACTTTAAATAATTGTATTACATTTTAAATTAGAAGAATGATTTTTAAAAGAAACATTCAACTTGTATATCTTTTTATTATTATCATTTTTTTTTTTCCATTTTTCCCCCTGTATTTATGTGTTATTTCTTATTTATAACTTCTTTAAAGAAAAATTGACTATTTAATTTATGGTTCATTTGCATAAGAAACACGAAATAAAGAAAACAATAGAGAGAATAAAGAAAATAACATATCATCTCATTACTTATAACAAATGGTTTTAAATATTTGCATAAGAAAACATAAAATAAAATAGCATACCTTCAAATTCCATATTAAATACTAAATAGGAGTATATACAATAGATAAAGCCATGGGATGGGCAATGGAAATTTTAATGCATCACCTTCTTCATACTTCAACTTCCTTTTTTCCTAATATTTCTTTGGCAATTGGAAATTCAGCAGCTAGATCCACAGGTACCTGAAATTATAAGTTCGAAGAAAATTACTTACTAAAGTATTGATATAATATAAAATTTACGATTGTCAGTTGGCGATATTAAAATATTCTTCGAATAAGAGCATCCTTATCTTCAAACTTCGCTGTCATGCATTTCATTTAAATATGAAAACTTATATTCACAGTTGTGTTTGTTCCAAAATCAACTTTAAAACTTTTTGGAATATACTAGGAAGAGAATTACGTTAAATTAGTAAATTAGTAAATTAAGAAAATACTTTCTAAAGTCAAATGGACACTCAATAAGAGGTCAATTCAAAGGCATAATAACTCATATAGTTTGTAAAAATGGCGAAATCGATTGATAGATTTAAATTACTTAGCTCTACTCAATAACCTATATTCAAACACAAACAAAATTCAATCAATACAGAAATATATTATCAGTATCCACAGCAACCAATTAAGGTGTTCAACCAATAATATTAAATTTATGGTGTTTTTCAACGTTTACCTGGATGCGTTCTAAATTCTGCAATGCTAGTTTCAATGGTTCTGATATGACACCGTATTTTTTAAGAAGCAATTTTGCTGAATCCTTGTCACCTCTTGCCTGAATGGTTAGAACCTCCCTACTCAGGCTTTCAACTGCATCTTCCACCTTACAAAGAAAGATAAAAGATCTGTAGAAATCAAATCACGAAAACTGGCTCCTTTGAAGACTAAATTTTGACATGTTTAATGTTGTACCTTGTCAAAATTAACAGAAAAAGTTTCATCTGGATTTAAAACGAAGGCTTCTTTTTCAAATAGCCAATTGAACTGCAATGCCTGTCCTTTTCTGCCAAAAGAACCGAAAGTCTAAGATGCTAGGCAAGGAAATAAAAATGGAAGAAACAATGTCATTGTTGGTTGTAAATAAGATAATTAGATGTGAAGTCACCAAAGATTTTACTTTATTCTCATTATAATTCTTTCCTTTTATCATTGAGTTATTCACCTATATATGAAGGTTATGCTTATTACAATTATTCATTGAAATACAAAATTATTCTATTCCTTTCAATTCTAGAGTCATATTCATAGCTTACCCATGAGCCTTTGACAAGCCGAATCGTACTGACCGGAAGCATCCCGCAAGAAAAGTTGCATACACAGACTTCAATGATGCTCCTGGTAGCAGGCCCTGGTTGAGATTCCAATATGATCAGTCAATACTTCTTTTTGGAAAACAATCTTTTTAGTTCCGGTTTGGTCATTAAAATTTAAAAATGCACATTCTTGTCCTCAATTTTATAAAAATAGATCCATTTAATTCTCGAATCTTTAAAATGTATTTTTTTAGTTGGTAAGTTTTTAAAAGTCCCTAAAAAACTTTATACCTTTATTTTAAATAATTATATGGTATTTTAAATTAAAAGAATAATCTCTAAAAAGTATATTCTCAATTAGTTTTTCTTTATTTTAAATATCATATGATTGTTTTAAAAGAAATTTAGTCACATCTTGAAAACTCATAGACCAAAAGGGTCTACTTTATAAATCTGGAGACTTAAAAAGGATTATGTATACATATTCATCAAAACTTGGAAAGTAATTTTCCCTTTTTTCTTTCTTTCATTTTTTTTTTTTTTGTAAAATAGTGAATTTAAGAAGGTCGGCTGACCCAAATATCAACCAACCTGGAGGGTAAGGAACCTCAGTGCCCAAAGTCCTACGATGTCAGCTTTTGCCTCCTCGAAAGCTGAGTAGAGTTCTTGGAGTTCCTGTAACGAAAGATAAATAGAAGATATTACCAATAGAAAGATCTACAAAACCTGGAATAGGAAATAGAAGTCATAGTTTGAAGCGATATCTTCAAATTTGTCCCTTCTTTTCCCCATTGAAATGTAAAAGACGAAAGTTTTAGATTCAACGGGATCAGGACTACAAAATTTCTCAAAATTAGAAAAAAACTGAAAGATTGCACAGCTCCATTTATAAAACGACAAGCCAAATGTGTAGCCTTGGGAGTCACAGGACACACTAACAAAAGTAAACATCTTAGATTCCACCTCAACCAGATTCAACAACCAGCAGTGCAACAGTCTCTTTCTATTCCAGCCAAAAAATTGTCTTCATTCACAATACAAATTCGCAGAAGAATAAACCAAATTTCCATTCTTAAGAATTACGAGATAGGCCCAGAGAATTTGAAAACAAACTTGTTTTCGGTAATAAAGAACTTTGATAGTCGTCTGAACACCAAATGAAAGAAACATCTGGTATGTTTATAGATTTTCACTTTTAATCTTAAATTTTCACTAAATACACTCAAAGTTCAATTAGTTAATTTTCACTATTTTTCATCCCTATTAAAATTTATTTTAAAGTTTCAATTTAGGATTATTTTAAATCAATTAGAAGATTATTTTAAATGCCAAAACCGTTGAAAATATTTACAAAATATAGCGATGATAGACACTATAAAAATAATCATAAAATTTGTCTATCAACAATAGATATTGAATTTTCTACCTTTGTAAACATTTAAATTCATTTTGGTATATTTAAAAATACCCCAATTAATTAATAGACATTAACGTTAGAGTTGAAAGTGAGTATTTAGAAGAGAGAGAAAAATCAATGTTAAAAGTGCAAATTAAGATCTACTAACTAAATAGAAACAAAACTTAATTTAAGGACTAAATTAAAACCAATCTCAAAAGTTAAAAGATTTAAAAAGGTAACCTTTTGAAACTTAGGAGCTAAAAGGAAACTAAATCCAAGGACAACAAAAAAGATTTTTTCCTCTAAAATATTTTAAACATAAAAATTGAAGTACTCAACTTACCAATCTAACCGTGATGCTTGCCTCCGTATAAGGGTAATATCCACATCCAGAAAAAGAGAGAGAACAATAAAATATGTCAAAACTGAAAATTTATGGTACTCACCAATCTCGCGGTAGATTTTTTGCCATTCGGAAGTGTTATGGTATGAGGTCCAATGCCGTGGCAACACTCATGGCAAATCGCAAAAGTAAAGAATGAATCGAAATCCACAAACTCACGTTGCTCATTTGCAATACAAACATCAGCAATAGGCTTAAGAATAAGATTGAACCTAGAAACATGTGAAAACAAGCATATCTTTATATGTCCAATAATTCCCATTGTAGAACCCATAGTTAAGATAAAATGATAGAAACTAATCCATGACTAAGAAAAGATACAGTACTTGGCCTCTGAAACATTCTTAAGCATAACCATTGATGTTCCTCGCTCTTTTACGATCCGCTCGTCATTTGGCAAATTGAAAGCAACAGACTGAGTTCCTTTTACCTGATAAAATGCCAACAGATTAACCTTCAACTTCTTACAGATCTACTTCATAAATTATCACGGATTGCATCACTAAAGGGATTGAACAATTCGTTTAGAAACTACTGGTCTCCATAAGCATTTTTAATAATCAACATCCAATTTCTTGGGGGATGATAGTTCTCAATTCAGCGCAGTTAGCCTCTGTAAGAGTAAGAATAGTTCATGTACGGAACTGTTGTTTCCCATGCTGAATAGAAACAGATGTGACTGATAAAAGTTCCAAACCATAATCCTCACAAATTTTGATAAAAAGAAAAGGAAAATACTTTAGAGGCATCTGGCTTCTTTATGCATCCCACTAAATTGTCCGATTATAATTTTCTACATAACATTCTTTTTTTAATATTTTAAAGGATGGACATCTTGGACAACATCCAAGCTTTGCGTTCAAATGGCAATAAAAGAAGTAACTCATGTATCTTATTAATATTGTGAGATCTTTCCATATTTTTAATTTGAGATCTTTAACATGCTCTCTAAAGATGGTGTCTAGACTCACCATTCTTGGTTCAATTTCCCCCCTCCTTCTCGTTTCTACATGATTGAGTTTTACTCGTTCTAATACCATCTTAATTTTGAGAGAATATCAATTTCTTAATTATTCAATACGTGTAAATTCCGTCTTCTTAGATAGAAGAAAAACAAATACAAATATGAAAAAATACGTGTTTGAATTCATTCAAAAAAAAAGTAATTAAGAAGCTTTAGGTACAAAATTCATCAAACTATCGGACGAGTCAATAAGTAAATAATAGTACAAGGTACAATCATATTCCTTCAGAAAGGAAATAAAAATATTGGTTAGATAAAGAAAATCATACCACACAAAGCTGAAATTTTTCCAGAGATTGAACATCGAAACGGCAAAAATGTTGATTTTTTTTTTTTCAAAACGGAAACAAAACTTAAAATTAGAGGTAAACATAGAGAAAAACCAAGCGGACCGACCAAAACCAACCAAACAGAAGGCAGTTGATTAGAGAAGAGGAAGAGTTCAGTCTGTGTTGGTTTGAAAAAAAATCCAAACTGGCAATTCTTTTTTTAAAAAAATTAAGAATAAAACAGATCAAAACTGACCGACCGAGGTTTGATCAAGAAGTTTATTCTTTGGATTGCACGCTTCGCTTCGACTTGGGTTCAATTTTATCAATGAAAAAATTTGTTTTCTCCTCCAAAAAAAAAAAAGTGATATCAGAGTTTTCAATACTTTCATAAATATGAGTGCCTTTTTTTTTTAAGGTCTGGCCTTTCTTTGTATGCGCTTGTCCTTTTTTTTTCTTCTTTTTAAGCCTTTGTATTTTGTGTCAGAAATTTTGTTCAGCAATGGGAAACCACGACCTTTCTACCTGCGATTCAGTTTCATAAATCTAAGATCTTGTGTAATTATTCTCTCAACACTTAAATCCCAATTATTTCCTATGTATAAATATCATTTTTTTAGTACTGCACATATTTCTGCCGGTGATGGAACGAGGCTTCCACTTTTCTTTCCCTTAGAGTTGGACATGTAAAAGTAAAACAACCAAGATATGCATCTCTATATTTTTTTTTTTAGTTTAAAATTTCTGTACATAAAACTACGGAAAGCACGCCTAATAAATAAATGAAAATAAAATTTATGGAACCAGTGAAAATAGCGAAAAATTAACTCACCCCAGCATTGTAGAGAAGCTGTACAACACGAATTGGAGCAGCACTAACATCTTTTGATTTGTATGCATTGTCCATAGGAAGATTCTCTTCCAAGACCTATAATAAGAACTTCATTAGAACTATCTCCCAAATAGGAAAAAAACTTTGCTCTTTCCTGAGAAAAGATCAGAAAATCATCTCTTTCTTTTCCTTTTGGATAAGAAACTTGGGTGTGCACTATAGACAGCAATAAAATCAATTGAATAGATATATATCGTGATTCGGACAGTTCAAAAAACAATACCTGCAAATTATCACCAAAAAGTTTTACTTGAGCAATTCCTTTATCATCCCGAATTCCGATGAAAGCTTCAAATGTAGCCTGATGCAATCCCAAATTTTGGTACCGTTAACACATGAAGGTTGTAAACTGACAACAACCAGTAGTTTTAGAAAACCAGTAGACATAAAATACTAATTAAACCCCATTTTACAGAAGGTATTGCACCAATTAGTAAATTCAAGTTTGATATCAAACCTGGTACTAAGTACAATACACACTATCGGATGTTTCCCAACACCTTGCTCTCAAATAGTTTGTTTAAGGAAAAGAAAGTTCTCAAAAGAATGTCAAGCCACCAAACAAATACATGGCCGGTTGAATCCGGCTTATTGCTTCCAATAAGGTAAAAGCAATAAATGTCTAAGAAAAACAAATAGCTGAGTTAATCGGTACCTTATACCCAAAAATTGTATCTTCATAGGTTTCATAAGGACCAATGGTAACATCCAACTTAGAGTCCTATAATCAAAGACACCAAAAATTGAAAAGTATCAATTAAAAGTTTGTGGGTCAGATTTTGTAGGGAAAGAAACAGAAAGCTCAAATGGTCTAATACTTGTATAAATGCATTGATATTGAAAACATGCAATCAATTGCAAAACTCAAAGACTAATAATCATACAAAGAATAATAAAACTGTTGAAAATAGGAAAATAGAAAAGGTCTTTGTATTTATAGGTTTTTTCTTATTCTGTAATTTCCTTTTTCTGTATTTATTGCCATCTTTCTCTCTATTGCTACCGTGGGTTATTGTCTTATTTGGCCTTTCCCTTCTCTTCAAATTTAGGTCTGTACCTTTGTATAGTAGATAAGTAGAAGAAATTTTTGTAATAGCATACAAAATACATCTTCATGGAGGTAAAATCATAGGAATTCTTCTACGCTTCTAGTTCTTTAAAGATTGTTTCCAATAAGAAGGTTCTTGTTCCTTCTTGTTTGTAGGTTTGTGTCACCTTTGTAGATTTTGACGGGGAGCCCCTCGCCCCCCAACCCCTAAGCTGTTCCTTGGTTTGGTGCTTGTTAGATATATCCCTTCTTTGTTTCTTACAATAGGGAAAAAATGGTTCAACTGATACATTGGAAATGAGAACTGTGCTAAGAGATTCCTATATTTCCCCGTTCAGGATCCCAATTGTAAGCAATCCGTGTTAACAAATTAATTAGATATATAATGCAACCACAGCAACACTATGCAAATGTAACGAACGTGCTAAACTAACCAATTCCATCCATGCAATATCTGATTCATAGTAATCATTTGAGAGGAACGCATTGGCCCTGCTATGTAGGAACCTCTTCAAACTAAAGAAGGGAAAAAAGATTTCAGAAAACAATGTAAGCAAAATAATATAGATTCAGATATTAAGGAAATAAAAACTACATGTAAAATTGTGAAAACTCTTACCTGGGAGAGCTAGTTATATCCCCTGCTTTATGTAATAACTCAGCAGCTTTTGATAGGAAAGAACTATATTCTTGGGAAAACGGTACATTATACAAATCATTAGTGGGACCCTCCAAACGATTTGTGCTATCAAGGCTACTACTGCAAATAGACAAATCTGAACTAGAATCACTATATCTTCTAATGACGCTGAAGAATCCTGAAACGATGTTTTGCTGGTCCTCCGTCAGACTGTCCCTCCATTGTTTGAATTCCTACAATATTGTAGCAAGAATTTGCACTCGATACATCATAATTCTTTTTTCTTTTATATGAACACATCAATATTTTTTTTTAATCAAGCTAAGTATAACCATTGCATTACCATCTTGTCCATGTCAGGAGGGTAGAAGTTTGCTCCAGGAGGTTTCTGCAATGGAAATGCCGCTTTATATTCCAGGCCCTTCCACCCACTAACTGACCTGGTGGCTTCAGGAAGCAACTTTATTGCAGAATCTGCAGTAGTCAGATATGCTTTATTTTCATCAAGGGAAGACCTGTTGAAAATGAAACGCGTAGGCAGGAAAATTAATCCATATCATTTAAGAAAGCAAAAATAGCTAAGAAGACTTCCTCATGAAGAAAAAAAGAAAAGAAAATTGAACATTTTAAAAAGACATCCCATGACACCTCTTTTATTGCATATTGCAAATATAACGATATGACAAATATTTAGTGATATCTGACGGCTATCGAAGAGTTATCAGAAAACTATTAGAGAGTTATCGGCTTTTAAATTTGTTACTTTTACCATTTAGAAAATGTAGAAACATGAGACTAATTTTGCAAGCGCCTCCAAATTGGAGAGAGAAACAAATTAAGATTTAGGACAGTTTAGGAATACAGAAAGCTGCAATTTTCAACAATCCCACCCGCTGACAACGCATTAGTACATGCATAACTAGAAGTGCACGGGCATTTGAGAACAAGACATGTAGTCAAATTATAAAGTAATAATAATAATAATAATAAATATTTTTTTAAAAAAATAAATCCAAATATGAAAAAGGCATACCATGGAGTCTTATTAATCAGATAGTAGGCCCACTTCAACTTGTCTAAATGTGATGCAGTAGCATGCTTCTCCAACCAATCTCTTAAACATGGATTACTGTACCAAATCTGGGCATAATAATATGAAATCATAAATTCTAGACGAACTCATCACCATCAATCAACAATTTAAAGAACAAACCAGTTACATTTACAGCTTTCTTATTTAGAAGGATCGGTTGAAAAGATAGAAATAAATAAAGGACAAAGTCAAAAGAGAATGACGGAATGAATCATTCGCTCTCATTCTCATTCCTGTAGTTTACTAGATTTATGAAAGAATGAAAAATGATTTCCAATTTGTGAGCTTCGCAATAAAATTAAGAATCATTTTCATTGATTTATTATTGGCCATGAGAAGGTAGGAAATATATCCATTATCCATTCATTTTGGTGGATGCTACCACGTCTTCATTTACAGTTTTCTTCTCTATATTTTTTCGTGGGTCCCTAGTGGAGCTAAAAAGCTGTATGTCAGTATTTAATAATCTTTGGAGAAAATTTGTACAAAACAGGGAGCCTTAGCCTTTATACATGGGTAATAGGGGCTTAAACTACAAAGGTAGTTAGATGGAAAACGTATGCTAGATTACAAAGATAATCCTAAATAATCTAACCAATCTACATCAACATCAGTCCCATACCAATTTAAATGTGTTTCCATTTCCAATCATTATTAGTTTATAATGACTTCTCTCCATTCAAACTCCAACTTCAAAATAACTTTAGCAAATGGGATATCAGAATTTTTGTTCTCATTCTAAAAAAATAATAATAAAAAAATCCATTTTGATTCTCCCTCATTCTACCAACTATTAAGTAACAAGGGGCCTTGGCATACTTCCCTTAATCCCCTACCTTTGCATGAAGTTGATAAAGCTAACAGCCAGTTAACATCGGGTACATTTATGAAGTAATAATCTGAAAGGAATAAAAATGAAGAAGTTGGAGAGCCTTCCCTCTACTCCCCCTACTCCCCCAATCCCAATCATCAAATACTAGCTCAATGTTTGCAGAACTCTGACTATCATTCTTAACCCACATTATTTATCACCGCTCCCCTTTAACAAATTTAAATGGCCACTACGTTCAAGATCAGATAATAACCACATATATGTTTCCTAGGTTCACAAAACTAAAGCAAGCAAGCTGTCAAAGTTTACAAGATAACTAAAGAAAATGCATATGCAAACCTGCAGGTGGAATATTTCATCAATTGTTGCTGCAGCCTTGATTATTAGATCCAGAGCCCCTTTATCTGCATCCGTTAGCCCTGCTAACTACAGAGAAGAAAACGCACTCATTTATTTAAGGAAAACGTGGGTAGGTAGAAAACCAGATAATAAAAAGTAACAGCAAACTTGCTTTTTTTCAACACAAGGAATAGGTTGATATAGACCCATCAATGACTTGCTGTATTTTGTTTTTCTAAGTTCCAGTTTGTATTAAGAATTGACAATTTTCTGTTTCAATACCAGTATTTCCATGTCTAAGTTGTTTAGAAACATTAAATTTTAAATCTATAAATCAACAAAAGGACCAAGTACCCTTTCATGAAGCTGAAAACGTGACTCTTTTTTCTAAAAATAAGGAATGCATTATACCAAAATTTGATTGAGTTATTATTGCTGGTTTGAATTTTATTTTATTTCAAATCTAGAAGTTCAAAATGGCAGGTACCTCAACATTGAGTGAAATAGAGGCATAGCGTTGCAGTTGCTTTTGTAGAGCCAAACTACGTGCCACATTGTCCACTTTGTACCTAAGGAAATTTACAGGGAAAAAAATGGGCCATGTGCAAAAATAACTTTCTCGATCCAAAAATGAAGAAAGGAAATTCTTCAGAACCTAGCTTCCAGCTTGAGTGCAAGAGAGAGAACAGTTAGTTAACTAAATACATATACATCTTTAAATGTAAAATCCACATATCACGGCATCATGCCATGTAGAGTATATCCTATTGTATGCATAAAAAATTGAAGCATGGCAATACAACTTACTACTCACCACAACATTAATAGATTACAGCTAAGTCTTGCCTAAAAATACTCTCTCTTTCGCACTCACTTCTTTTTTTTGTACAAACTAGGCGGGGATCTCAACTACAAACCTTATGGTCCTCAACATACACTAATACCAGTTGAACTAAACTCTGTTGGTTATTTTCTTTCATGAAAAGGAAATAGTATTTTAAAAAAATGAGAGGTAAAGAAGTACATAAATACCAAGAGAACACTGATGGATAACACCAAGATAACACTGATAGAGGAAAATAAGCATCGTAAGTATACAAAGCGAACAAAATAGCCAGCAAGATGATGAGAAATTATGCAATATGATGATTCAGACGAGCATTAACAAAACCAAGACCATGAGAAGACTTCCAGAATATCAAGACCAAGGCCTCTCAAACAAAAATACCAGGAATCTGGCCTGTGGAACATCTACTCAAAAGGAAAAGTCATCTTCCAACAACTTTGTGCCAACACCAATTTACCAAACTTTCGTATCTTTGTAAAAGCTTTACTGCTAAACGAATGTGGTTGACCACAAGACCATGAGAAATCCAAAAAAAAAAAAACAAAGAAAAAATTCAAGCCACATTAGAAAATCTTTGCACAATCAATTTGAAACCAATGTACATTTGAGTGAAGTGCTTTTCATTTGGAGCCCACAAATGCCAATCACCAGAAGGGGATAGCAAGGGCCTTCCTCCCTTGATTATGTTAGACTCTGAATAGCCACATCTTCAACAAATGCATTTTCACAAGCCTCCCCAAATAAATCCTCTGAATAAAGCTCATGAACTTTTGTTTCTGTGAGATCGTTTTCAGAGTCTTTACTACTAACACTAATAACCGATTCCTCATATGTATCTGAATCAGTAATTAACTGTTGGTGCGATGGAGGTGTGGGACTGAAATTGCCTTTAATAAACTGTGTGTTTGAGCTAGGGAGTGTAAGAACTGATTGACTGATCTTTGATTTGTAAGACTGCCTACTATTGCTGATATGTTAGACGTGTTGATGGATGGATACCAAAAGGTGAACACATGCTTCCTCTAGCTTATCAATTATACTGAAATTTCAAATACTACAAAGGAAAGGGATTACTTAATCGTCCAACCAAATTATGAAAATTCTCTTTAAGCGAGCTAGCTAACTTTAATAATCTGTTTGCTTCCTTATTAAAAGCTTTCCCAGACCGCAGCTTCTCCATTTAATAGTCAAAAACGAATCTGGTAACACAATTTCACCATCATTCGAACAAGGCTTAGAGGGAGGAGGTTTGCCCAAATTCTTTGATGATTCAAAAGGGTCCCAACCGATGCAAGTCTTTAAATTGATTCATGAAGGTCAATGTCTAAGCTTTGCAGAGTTGGATCAATTCCTTCATTTTCCATAACATGCTTAAACGAAAAAGATCAACTTGATCAAAAAAATCACTCGCAAATAAAGCATCATGAACTAAATTTGCAGGATCAAGAACTTCAACATCACCAAAATGAAGAAAAATATTTCCTTTAATGTCATTTGGATTTCAATTGTTACTTTCAGGATACCACGTAGATTATGTTGGACTTGAAGACTAGCCAGCGAGCAGTTGGTCATATTAAGAGTATTATTTATTATACTTGCAAGTAGGGGATCATCAGTCAAAGTCGGTTTTTTAACCAAATTGTCAATGAATTAACTATGGTCGGTTTTGTAAATATTCAAACCGACCTCGACCGTTTATGAATAATTGTCAATTGGTTTTTGTCGTTTTTTAGGGTTTATCACTGTGAACTATTTATTGCAATATCTCGGTTTGGAACTTTTCCTAAACAACTTCGATTTGGTCAATTGATTCGGTTTTTCAGTCAATCGTGCTCACTCCTATCAGCAAGGCCACCAATATATGATCTAATAGCCTGAAAAGTTTCGTGACTCCAATAATCTAAAGGTAGATTTTTAATTGAAATCCAACCCCCATAACCTTTTATAGATCTCAGATGACTATGCAGTCGACAGCTTGATGCTACGGATTTGGCAGAAAAACAAGAAAAAGGCACACACGTGTTTTCTGAGGAGTAATATGTTAAATTAAAGAGACAACGTCGAGACGTTCTGTATGGTTTTTTATATGATCTTATTTTTCAACTGAATTTAGGAGGTCATTCAGAGGAAAAGGTTCCACTTTTTTTTTTATTTTTTTTTTTGCTTTGTCTAGAGGGTTTTGAAGACATTCTTTGGATCCAAGGAAGATAATCAAGGCTCAGGATCGTGACAGATCACAACGAAAACATTTACTTTGAACACAAGGAAACGTTTGAGTGTTTTCTCTACTCTTTTACTTTGTTGGGATTCTTTTGTACTTCATGTTTGTCATGGTGGATTCAGTGGTTAACTCGGCCATTTAGATTTTGTAGAAGTTGATTGAAATTTTTTATCTTTGTTTGATTCAAGAATTATCTTATAGAAAGACCCCCCTCCCAAGGGAAAAAAACATGCAGATAGGCAAAGAAGGTGAACGAAAATGTTTCCTCTCTTATTACTTGTAGAATATAGAAGAGACAAAATGTTGATGTCTTTACTGTATTATTATATTTCAGCCTAGAAAAGATCAATTTCACCATTTTCTAAATGAACACAAGGACACGATTGTGCAAAATGTCGATCGGATCATATTCAAGAAAGACTCTTCGTCATTTTTCTATTTGAAAATTGAATAAGACAAAATTCATAATATAGAAAGTAATATCTACTCATCAAGAATATTAAGCATGTCAACAACGTACCTTTTTGCAATTATGTCAAAAAGTTGACCATATTGCGCATTTACATCATATGGAAAATATTCAGGATCTTTATTTGCGAGCAAGCTTTTAAACTCCAAATAATGTACATATTTAACAGCTGACACTTCGGATTCCTACATCAAATTTAAAGCAAAACATACGCTCACTATTTAATTTCTAACACGTTCTAGCCATTACTTTTTTAAGCACAAAATTCATTGAACTGAAATCCCCCGTTGAAGGTTAAGCACAAACTTCAATGAAGCCACAAGGCGTGAAACACATAACTTGCTTTCTTCTTTTCTTTTCTTTTTTGGGGACAACTGTTTAATCATATACTCCATTTCATTGTCAAAGAAACTTCTAAAATATAATTTTAGATGGGTGATCATCATGGCATGCATTCAGTCCATCTAAGTCAATTACTATTCTTGTTGGCTATTATTATCTAGTAGACCTGGTGTTTGAAATATTATTGAATCTTTTAACAGTAATGAATCAAAAATGTTTTCATCATCCTCATCCTCATCCTCATTATTAAATAACCAATTGACTAAATAGTTTAAGTTATGAGTTACAATAAATCTAATATATCAATAATACTTTAACACTCTCCCTTAACTTGGGGTTTGAAAATTAGTAAAAGACTCAACAAGAGATAACCGATATGAATTTGGGGAAAATATCATTACAAGAGTTCACTCTTACCTAATATCATGTTAAATCACCAATAGACCCAAAAGCTTAATCAGAAGAATTATAATAAATTTAACAACATTGGTACTTTAACTGTGAACCATATTCATGCAATCTCTCCGTTGGAGCTAATAATTTAATGGTTCAGTCCAACTAACAAATGTGGTGGGAGCAACTAACGACAATAAATCCAATAACCTAAGCATATGCTTCGTCTTCTACTAGCTTTCTGCCACGCAACGCCTCTCCAAACATTAGAACTTTAAATATCACAAGTTTATGCCTTACGTCCTAAAAAAATTTTTCAAGAATGCTTGTGATGTAGACACAAGAAAAATTTTAGAAATCAAAAGAGTGCGGGTGCAGGAAGCTGCAGGATTCATATAATTCTTTCAGGTCAAATAAGAGACGATAGATGATTTACCACCAACCTGAAGAGTAAAAGCCTCCAAAGGAATTGGATTCAATATTGTTACCAAATATACGTCTGCAAATTCGTTATCGATAAATTGTCCATCATTTGTGATGCTGTACATCAATCCAAGGCTAAATCAGAAGAAATAACATGCAATACAAGTGTCTTACTCTTTTTTTTTAGAGAACTTTACATTGAATAACTGAAAAGAGATTAGTACTAAAATATACAAACTCCATAAAGGAGTGAAGTAACACAACACAACACAAAAAGAACTAGTAAAGAAAATAAAAAAAGAAGATTTTTCCTGTTCAGAAAAAATATATATAGAAAAGAACTTCGACAACAAGAAAATCCAAGCAAACTAAACAAAAAAGAAACTAGCATCAACTCCGGGGTAGAAAATCCCAAAATAGAATTGAGCTGCATCATATGCCGATGTATACCAAGAGAAATACCACTTTACAAGAAGCTATATATGTTATTCCTACCGTGCAAGAAAAATAAATCCTGACACGACCTCTGGATATTGTTCAATAGCATGAAAAGATGCAATCAATTATATGACTAAAAGAGATGTGATGCAGATTGCGGATGAGCATGTTGTTAATGATCAATGAATTGGAGAAGATTGAGGCAAAAATCAAGAAGTTGAAAACCTTAAATTTTTTGGTAAATAAAACAAAATTCCATTGAGAAATCCCAAGTTCCAAATACGAACTTAAACTTCTCCTGATACAGAAAGTGGGGATATTTGAGCCATTGACTTTACAAGTTGAGAAATTTTACTTTAGAAAACCAAAAACAGAGTATATTTTTTATGAAAATCCCTGATTCTCATGCATCAAAATTTTCTTGACCCAAAATACTACCAAGTTCAACCCCGACCTAAAGTGTAAATTTTCTAAAAGAAAACATATAAAAAGACTAACATACACAACAACATGCTGGCATTGAGCTGATCACG
>JBBPDI010000002.1:19701507-19717985 GCA_037974545.1 Cucumis variabilis
GAAAGGAGATAGACGTGGATGCATTTTGTTTTCCATTTACAAATTTAGCGATGTTTGGATAGTGATGTGTCTGATCGAACCATTATTCATTTCACACGTCATTCAACTGCATCCTTATGTTTGGTAGCCATAGCAAAAATCACATTTTTCCTGCCCACAATCACTGTTGCCTGGAAATATGGTGTTTTACAGCCGATAGAAATATGGTGCGTCGTCATCTCTATATTGATAGTGAAAAAGTGATTAACCCTGAGTCAAACACCTTATTTTATATAGTCTTTTAAATGAAATTTGATAGTTTTAAAATAACGTAGGGTATCAAATATATTGATTGAAAATCAATTTTATATATATGAAAAAATTAATTTTGAGAGTTTCTTACCAAAACATAAATTTGATTCTTTACAAATTAGTAATACATCATTTTTTTTTTCTTTTCTAAAATCACTACTCCAACTATCACTTATAAATACATCATTATTTATAGGTCACATAAGCTTTTTTGGTGCAATTTACAATGTTTTGACGGTGATGAATTTGCAATGTAATCCAAATGTCATATTTTGGAATGAACGTATTGGGTTTGATTTGTAAAAAAAATAAACTCATTTTGTTTAGACCGTTTTTAATCAAACCCTTTTTTTCTATAGTTTTCACTCTTCAAGGTTTCATTTATGTTTCACTTTCTTAATTTTTCGTGCATCCCAATACTTTTCAAATTTTCAGTAATATAATTTATAGTACACCACTCTAAACAACATTTAAATGTTTCTAAGTAACGAATTGGAATCATATTAAAATTTATTACAACAATGTTATGTTTTGTCAATATGACATAGTTCTTCTACCATCAACCACATAGTTAGAGGTTTGATTCTTTTGCCTCAATATGGTTGAATACTGTAATACCCATCCTTTGGAGAAGTTGACAACAAGGATGAAGTGAGACTCAATCAAATTTCAATTAAGGATTGTTGAGACACATGGAAGGTTAAGGCGTTCTCAATCTAAACTTGGGTTAAGAAAGAGTTTGTAAGAGCGTCAAAAGTAGGAGCTAGGCATGATGAAAGCTTGATGCATTCTCATAAGGCCCACTACGCCGGAAAGGTGCCTCAATCCAATCACTCTATGGAGGCAAGTGAGTTTTTAGTTTTTAAGTTGGTTAAAAGGGTAGGCGTTGAAGCCTAAAGAAGCGATGAGATGCTATGTGAGATTAGTGGTTGCATGATGGAAAACTAGAAATGGGAAGCGTGATGTTCAAATAATAAAAGATAATTTGAGGTTGCGTGATTATAGTAAGTTTTGATTAAATACGATTAAGTGATGCCAAGTGTAAAAAGGTCGTAGGAGCTGACCAAATTCTGAGTAATTTGAGCCTACTAATCTAATCTTGATAAGCCTATAAATAGGGAAGTGAGAGAATTGATATAAGGAGAATAGAGAAGAAAGAAGCTAAAATTATGAAGAAAACAACAAACAAATTGACAGCACAGTGTAGTTGGAATTCTAGGAAATTAAAGAGGTGTCGAGGTGCTGCTAAGGAAGAAAAAAATAGACAAAGAATGTGAAGTCTTGTGTGGTAACAAGAGTTTCTACCGTTCTATTGTTGTTGTTGTCTTCGACGCTTGAAGATTAGAGACTTGAAACAAATAGCATAGCCTGTGTGAATTATAAGACGTAGTTAAAAAGAGTCTAAGTTAAAACATTGTGTAAAAGTTATGTACATATATTATAAAGAATATTACTATTGATTAATAAATATAAGTTTAAAGTTGTTTCAACATGAATACGTCATGTAGTATGAAGTTTAATAAAGATACTTGAAGAGCTCTAATCTGAACACATAATTAGGCATGAAGAAAGTCTAAGTTTTCCTAGGCTTCAAATGCCACCCCAACTTAGAATGTTAACATTTCTCTCACCTAAACTATATATTCTCTCAAGTTTACGAGGACAAAATTTGGGAGAGAGTTGTACAATACCAATGAAAATATTCTTAATGAAAACAAATTTATATTTCATGTGTTAAGATATATATTTGGCAACAAAGTCAGATATTGAATTTAAATTTAAATAATTCTTCAAAATGTCGTTGATAAATATATTTATAAATCACACAACTAATTATAATCATGCTAACTATTAGGTTGAATATAAATTATTTTTAATTGATTTACGGACTTATTTACTGTTAATTATTTTTAATAATTATTATATTGTAAATTATATATTTGAATTTAGCAAAACAATTGAATTTATTGCACCAAATACTATTGTTGTTGACATTTCAATATTTTTAATATCAATTTGGATTTGAAAATTTACCATTCAAAATTGAAAGAGTATGAAAAGATAAAAATATTGTTTCGAAATCGCACAGTTCTAATCACATGATTCTTAAACATTTGTTGAAAACAGAATTCAAATTATCTACCAAATGCAAGAAAAAAAAAAACATAAAATATAGTTTGAATTGTTTACTCAATAAGCTTTTATAATTTCATTGGTAATTGGCGTATTTTTTTAATTATAAATATAGAAAGTTCGATCCAACGTCTTTATAATTATTGTACTAAAAATAACTACTAATGTTTATCGTGTGTTAAATTACATGTTTAATTTAAAAAATTAGTTATTTAAAAACAAAACTAAAGTGTTTGAAAACTACTTAAAATATATTTTTAAGTGTATTTTAAATAATTTTTAAGAAAAATAGTTTAAACAAAAATGATTACTTTAAATTTTTTTAATATATAATTTAATCCAAACGAACTCTAGTTGACAAGAAATATAATTTATGTAAAGAAAAACATGTATTGTATTTTGCATGATGTGTTTTACAATACTATTTTTCAAAATTTACATAATTTAAAGAAAAGTTTGTAAAACTAGCAAAAAAAAATTTACGATAATACAATGCATGTTACTTACATTTTTAAAATTGTAAAAGATAGCAAATTATCGTCATATTTACCAAATTTACAATATAAAAAAGAAGAAGTTTTATGAACTATTTTTTTTTAAATTTTGATTTTTTTTTTATATTTTTTTCATATAATGTAATTTTTACAATAAAATTAGTATTATGTATAAAGAACGAATCGGAAAACATAGAATAGAATTCGATTATTTATAAATTTCGTATTACTAAGAATTTCCACTAGCTATAAATGAGGAATTCTTAGTGTTGACACGTTAGTTCCAACGAGATAGAGGCGTTTGGTATAAAGACTTCAACAGCCAAATGGCAACCACTCGTAGCTTGTCAAGACAAGCTCAAGCTCAAACTCAACCTCGTTTGTTTCTCCACATCATCTTGCGTATGACAATTGGCAATTGCGTCTATTCTTTTCTCTTCTCTCTTTTTAATTTATTTATGTTAAAATTACATTTTCTATTTTTGCACTTGATTCTATTTTACCATATTGGAAACAAAAATAAATACTTAAAAGGGTATTTGTGCAACACACCCAAATTTCAATACAAAATTAAATTTATTTTGTTTTTAAATATTATTCTATTTATTTTTTATCATATATAAATAGTTTCATAATTTTGAGTAGCAAAAATTAAAGCTTGATTGCTAAAATTACGACACTATTTATTTTTATCTATCGTAATGTAAATAAATGCAAGAAGTGAGTTACACTTAAATATTCCTCTATTTTTAAGTATTTAGTTGCTTTTAACCTACGTATAATAACAAAGTGTATATATATATAAAAGTTTGATTTATGTTTATAAACAATTAAACACACATAGTTGTTGTTCATTTTAATTCAAATTGAGGATTCTATTTAAATTTTTACATTTATTTTTATTTTACTTTTTACTGTCTATATATAAGAGGTGCATACAAGAATGCATCTAATCATTGATATTTTAAAACAATTTTGAAATATTATTTTTAATAACTTAAAATAAATGGTAATATTATGAAATCTTACCTTTAAAAATGTAAAATTAATTATTGAATTATTTTTACTGATTAATATGTATTTTAGAATAATATAATTAATTTTTACTGATTAATATGTATTTTAGAATAATTCAAGGAGAATTTTTAAAATAGTAGATTTTACAAAATATTTACAACCTATAACAAATTCTATCACTAATAGTTATTGATATGCTATAGTGATAAAATGATTTTGAAAAAATTAAAAATCATCCGAATGTTTTTTGTTTAATTTTTTCAAGTTTTTAATTTTGAAAAAAAGTTGAAGCAACAAGATTTTATTTATATATTCATTCAATATTTGAATCAATCGATCAAACCAAAGTTGGTTGGTCGGAAAATAGAGAGGAATTGATCCGGCTGATTTAAAAAAAATTTAAATCGAAACTTTTCAAAAAGTCTTTTCTAAGTGTTAAATTAATGTTGAGGTCGATTAGAACATTTACTAAACAGATTGTGGTCTGTTCAATGACAATTTTGTCACAGATCAATTTTAATTGAGAAATAATCACCACAAATATAAATAAATTGAAATTTTTATAAATAAAATTATGGCTTTTGGGATGGAAGAGCTAGGGGCTAGAGTGAAAACGATTTTCTCCTAAACCAATTGGAAAATAAATTTTGATTAAAATGATACATAATTTATGTTTTAAAAAAATTAATACACTTTTTTCCTCTTCTGAAGATTCCTAATTAAATTATTTATTCATATATGGGTAAAAATTTTCATGAAATTTTAAGTTGTAAATTGCAAACTACCTAGCCTAAAGTTGATTGTTTATTAAAGTTTAAGAACTAAATTATTTTTACAAATTTAAGAATGCATGAACTAAATTATTACTGTAAGAAAAAAAAATCGAGAATCGATCTACAATATTTTATCACCCTGTGCCTTCCATTTGAGTGTGAAAAATATAAACACATGACTTTAATCTTCATTCAAACTAATCAAAACCCAATTGCATTAAATTTTAAAAATAACAACTAGTTTACCTTTTTGCAAGTTGATACATTTTTTTTATTAATTGTTAAAGTTATTGATCTCATTAGCTTTGTTCTAGAAATGATAAGTACTGTTACTTGTAACACGTATATCAACATGTTTTTATAACAAACTACAACATATAATTTAAGGCTATAAACGAGTATGATAGAGTGAAATCAATTCGACCGATCAAATCAAAGATGGTCGATTAAAGATAAAAAAAGATTCGACCAGTGTTTTATTGGAAAACAATTTAAATTGACAACATTTTTAAAAAAATTAAAAGCTTAAACTGACCAAAACCGACAAATTGACCAATTAATGGTGTGTTTGTACTCCTTCACGGTTGAAGTTGGTTTGAACATCTATTAAACCGATCACAACTATCAATACTCACTCTTAATTTAGGAGTATTTTCAAATATAGTAAAATGAACAAAAAAATTATTTAGAAATTATAACAGCACGAAATTTTACTAAAATTTGTAAATATTTTTCATCATTTCGTTATTTACGATCATTTTCAAGAAATAACTTGTGAGTTCAATTAAAATACTGAAAAAATAAACATCAAATTAAGTTGATTTTTTCTAAAGTCATAGAATATAAACTAATCAAGCTTTCTTATAACTTAGCATATTAATATTTTAGAAAGACCAACTCAATCCTAACAAATAATTAAAACCATATAGAAAAAAGATTAACTTTTATCATTTACCCAATTAATACATTTGATAATATTTGGAAATTTCCAAAAAGCAATTCCGGTCTTAAACTTGCAAATTAAACTTTCTCTACTTTGAGTAGAAATTTCATCTTCCCTTTTTCTTTGGAAGTTTTTTTATTTTTTTATTATATTTTTTTTTAAAAAAAATAATTATAAGTGTCTTAAAAGTATAAAAATCAATATATATATATATATATATATATATATCGTATTCACGATGATGATATTTTAATTTATTTTTAAAATTGATGGATGAATTATTTCAACGCAATTAAAGTATTGATTTATGATTTGTATATATGATAGCCAAATTAGAATTGACCTTACCTTGTCTTGTGGAGTTTGTAGTAATATAATGCATATGTATAAAAGGGGATAACCTAATGTTTTTTCTCTTCCCTTTTTAGCTTAGGATAATTGGAGTCTAATTATGCACGTACTTAAGCAACCTAATCTCAACCCTATAAGCCCTAGCTAATTATCGTAGTAGATCCATAAACATTAATTATTTGGGTTCGAACTTAAACTTCGAATTGATATGATTAATTGGTATGTATTGACTTTAGCGAGCTTTCGTTTATTAAATTAGTGTTAAAGACATTAATAATTAAAATTGTGTAACAAACTGGTGCTAAAAATAATCCATTTGAATTGATTAATTTATTAAGTTGAAATAACAATAGTATAATAAAAGTCAATTGCTTAGAAAGATATAGCTTGGGATTTAATTAAGAAGTGAACTCTATTTAATTTTAGCATTAAGTAATTAAATAGGTGAGAATGGGAGATCCTCCATTGGTGTTACGTTGGAGATCTATAAAGTTAAACCAAATATTTATGCTCAATCATACACTTTCTTTTTCTTTTCTTTAAAAAATTCATTTCTCATTTCAAAATAGAATGATGATTGTCAATTTCATTTAATTGAATATGAAGTTGTTAATCAATTTACACTAAGAAGTATGCATTCGAGTTGGTTTAGGTTATTCGAGTTGGTTTAGATTGGATGAATTTTCTTTCTTTTTTTTAATTTCGAGTTATTACAAAATTTTAACTCTTAATTGGGTTGAATTTGATTGTTGTTTGGATTATTATATATTTTTACTATTACTTAAAAAAATTTAGTTCGAAACAAAACTTTTTGGCTTTGGTAGTTCAGATAACTATCTACATAGTTAGATACCTCTAAGCTAGTTTGTCACAAATATGAATATAAAGAAAATTTTATTTGAATTTTTTCTTTGGTTTCTTTCGATTTTAATTTTAATACATAATACACAATATTTGTATATGTTTATAATTATTTAATAACATTTTTCCAATAAATATTGTAAATATAAACCCATGACATTTAATTGCATATTATAATTGGTAAAAAGTAAGATTTATTGAATATATAGAAACTAAAATCATACATTAAATATAAGAATTAAAATTAATTAATCAATTAGCTTTAAAATACTAAAATAGTATTTTAATATTTCTTAAACTATAAGTATAGGTTTAAGAGTTGTAAGTTGGTACGAATGAGTTTTTAATTAATGTTTAAAAAGTACTTTATGAATGTGAACCAATTTGTGTTTGATTACAACTTTATGAATGGGACTAATGATATTATGATCCACAAACAAACTTTTAGACTTTTAAAACAAGATGATAAAATATAGTACTACTTTTCAAATATTAAAGATAATATGCAAGATTATTAATGGAAGCATTTTCGACGAATATAATATAACGTGAACCAAAATATATCAAAATATCACAGTCTAATATTGATAGACATTGATAATTAAACTAATATTGATATATATAACTGTTTATTAGTGCGGTGATAGACATTGATATAAGTCTAATAGGTATTTATTATTTATAGTATATAAAATTTTGCTATATTTCGTAAATATTTTCAACATTTTGCAAGTTACAATAGTTTTTCAAGACTAATATATATATTTATTACAAAAGAGTAGTACTCTTCTTTTTTTAGAATGATTTAATTTAGGTTAAAATTTGTGTTTGTATTTTTAAATTTGTTTAATTTTAGTTTGTGTATTTTTAAATGTCAATAATCGTATTCTCAGTAAATCTACAAAATAGTCCTTGAAATTAATATTAAAAATAATAATAATAATAATAGTTTTCAGGTAGGAAGATAATGCCTCAAAACATTTTTATTTAAAAAATAAAAATAGTAAAAAGTAAAACATTTGACAAAATCTTTACATTTCAGAGAAAAAAACAAGTGTAAAAATTTGTTTTTGAGTGGTTTTGTTATATGAAAAGTAAATAGTTTGTCAAAATTGTCTATTTTTAAACAAAATCCTGACATATAAATTTAAAACTATGATTAGATGGAATACACAAAGATAAATGCAATAAATCTAAAAGCTTAAGTTCTTACCCATTCGAAAACTTAAAGATTAAATTAGTATCAACTAAAATTTATAGACTAAATTGTATTAATTAATTCGCATAAAAAAATAACCATATATGTATATACTCTAAAAAAATTGAATTTCAATTTTTTTAAAGATTAATTGAACCATTCATATATGAAAAACAATATCAATATCATTTTTTTTTGTTCCCTTAACGTTTATATTGAATAAAAAACTAATTAATTTATAGTTTTGAAAAAAATTATTTTAAATGTTAAAACTTTTTAAAACATTTGAGAATCTATTAGATATATGTAAAATGGAGAATTTTTTAAAAATGAAATAATTGATAAATTATTTAGCCTACATAACAAGATTAAAACTCAAAATGTAAAATATTAATTGTTTTTTTTATAAAAATTATATTATTTGTTTGATTATGTTTATTTATTATTTGGTTGGTATTATATTATGTGTATATATATATATATTTTATTTAGTATGGCTACTTTGTGTCACATTCCCAACCTCAACCAACTTATGCTATGCATTTATGATGTTTTAGTACTATTATGGGATATGCAACTGATCAACATTAACGTTGTAAGAAAAATAAAAACAGATAAATGATATATTCAATTGTTAATAAATAATACATCAACTTCGTAGAATCTTTTTTTTCTAGTGAAAAAATTCTTTAAGATCGATTGATAGATCTAAATCTTTCAACACATTTTAATACTTTAAGTGATTTTACTTGGGAGTTTCTTCCTCTTGTGCTATCTAAATTCTTTAGCACGGTATATTAAAATTTATATTTACTTATAATATAATTTTTTTGCTAATTGATAATTTAACATGTATATCAAAGTCAAAAGTTTAAAAATTATGTATTCAAACCTCTACAATGTTTTGTGAATATATGGGGAAAAAAATCAAAATTTCATCATGGGCTATACCATATAATTAATTTCAAATGTACTTTTGAATTACATAAACTAATAGATATCAGTTTCCAATTTCGATATATCAAATGTTTTTTTTAATTTCTATTAGAAGAAAAGAACTAAATTATACCGTTAAACGTTTAAGAAGTTGTGTATCAATTTAATATCGTAGATAATAACGATGTTAATTTAAATCCTACATTTTTGAAATGATATTAATTTACACTTTGAACCAATAATAAAATTTCCTATCAATTAGTTAATATAATTCAATATTTAAAAGCGTAAATTATACCATTATTATCATTAAACACGTGTCGTTCTCGATTAATAACAAAAAAACCAAATCGAATATAGGTTGTCTAATATAATAATTATAGGTTAGGGAGTAAAGGTTTGGGAATTAAGATCCTTCCTTAACAATTTAAAAAGAGAGACGTGTGGTGTGTGCAATCATAGTGCAAGGCAAGAAGCAAAACCATGCATCAATACACCTATACTATTTTAAATCAAAATTAATGTCAGATTCTCTATAAGTTCGTTGTTGAGGAAATTTTCAAGGCAAGACCCAAATTTCATGGGCGTGCGCCTAAGCCTAAAGGGAATCAATGAGGAGGCAATGGAGAAAACACGTGCCTAACGCCTTAGAGATTTGAATCGACTAATTGAACTAGTAAAACATACACCAATAAATAAATAACTGATTGAGTTGTTTTCGGTTAGGCACCTTACAACCTTGAATATCATAAACAACCTTAACATTGTTAAAATTTCACATAACCACAAGGAATAACACAGTAATAGCTCCATTCATTGCCTCGAAAAGATAGAGTAATTAAATAATATCAACAAGAGAGCTATAATCGTACTTCTCGTGTGTTTAGGTGAACTATGCAATACTTTTTGCATCTACTTAACTCTCAGTGATAGGTTCAACGTTTCATCACCAAATGCATGCAGACGATCTTCCACATACGACACAACTAAAAAACTAAATCTAACATAAAGAAGCAAGTTATATGTCAAACCCCACAAGTGACTCACTATGATGACTACTCATTTTAATAACAATCTAGGTTTTCAATAATTTGTGCTTTATTAACGAGCAAATTTATAGCATAAAAAATAAGAAACATTTTTCTTCAAATCCTTATCAATTAATTAAAAGTACATTTAACGAGAACGTTTTATTAGAGGATAAAAATTACACCACTTCTTAAGTTGAAGATTAAAAGTGTATAAATATTTACTGAAATTGGATATGCACAAAATCAAACCTCTTAATTTCATCTCTTTCCCATAAATCCATACTATTTATTAATATAAATATTCAATCATCAATTCTAGCATAAATATTAATACAAATATTTTGATTTTCTTCACTATTTTATTCCTACACGTCAACCAAATCCAAACAGATATTTTCATTACAATAATTAAATGTTCCTAATACTGTATGCTATATTTTATTTTTTAAAAACAATGTTATTAGTAATAAAAGATAAATTAGATTATCTCTTTTCTTCAAAAAAACAAAAACAAAAACAAAAAAGAATTAATTAAATAAAATAAATTAACAAGAGAGGATTAAATTACTATAGACGATTAAGAAATAAGCTGTTGCTAAATTCCAAACTATTATCAACTAACTTTGTTTAATTAGGTGGCTAAAACCTTGAGTGTGCACTTTTTCTATTTGATAATTTTGTATAATAGATTTAGAATAATTAAGAGTACACAATGAGCTTTAAATTATGTAGGTCCACTTCTTGGTCAAAGTGATTTAGGGTAGGTTTGACAACTTGAAAATATAAATTAAAAATAACAAATGTATTTCGAAAAGTAAATTTGTATTTTGTATTTTGAAGTATTTGATAGGAAATGTTTTAAAAGATTAACTTTTCTAAATAGTATAAACACGCAAAATATTAGCAAATGGAAAAAGTTCAGAAAATTTATCATTTTTTTTTAATTTTAGGTTTATCTTTCCTTATCATCATGTATTTATTATTTATTCTCTTGGGCGATTTTTTTTTTCTTCTACTGCGCTATTTTTCTTTCCATTGTCCTTTTCTCTTATTATGCAATTTTTAAAAATATTTTCATTTTCCTTTCCTTTTCATATTTTTTCTTCTGCAATTTTTCTTTTCTTTTGCATCATTTTTTTCTCTTCTTCTGTAATTTTTATCTTTTCATTTTCATCGTCGTTTTTTTTGGTAATTTTTTTATATTTTTTTCAAACTGTTATTTGGTTCAAAATCGTACTATTTTTTTTAAACTGTTATTTGATTTTTTTGATTGTGTACCACATATAAAAGACTGTGAAAAAAAATCTTTGGAATATTGGATTGTCAAATATAAACGATCGTGTACAAAAATAGTATAACGAAAAAATAGCCAAATCTAAACGATCGTTTCTAAATATATTACGCATTGGATGTCAATTAATCACATGACATTTTAAATTTTTTTTATTATGGCTCTATTGATTTGATTCGTTTTCAAAATTGTTTTATATAAATATTTTGTCGATTTGTTCTATTTTTTAAAAAAACTTATATTTAAAATTGGATACTACTCTAAATGGTAAAATTAGTTATA
Organism: Cucumis variabilis; assembly: GCA_037974545.1. Classification (NCBI taxonomy): domain Eukaryota; kingdom Viridiplantae; phylum Streptophyta; class Magnoliopsida; order Cucurbitales; family Cucurbitaceae; genus Cucumis; species Cucumis variabilis. The sequence goes on from JBBPDI010000002.1 coordinate 19,713,109, forward strand.
GTTACTAAATATTGGGCCGGGTTTAAATTATGTTTTATGTTGATAAAATTGGAAAAGTAATATTACTTTGATACATTATTATAATATATGTTTTAATTTAAGAAAAAAAATTGAATTTACAACATGAAATAATATATTTAATAATGCATTAATTATCTAAAATTATATATTTGAAATTTGAATATATTGAACATACATATATATACAAATAATTTGTAGTTTTCAAATTAAATTAATAGATACAGTAATATTGAAAAGAAAAATCAGATTGCCCACAAAAGTTGGCTTTTATTGTTCTTATTTGGTTTGACTATGAGAAAGATAAATGAATTAGGTTTCCACAAACAATGGAGATGTCATCTCAATGACAAGAAGTTGATATAAAACAAACCTAAATTTTGAAAATTGTACGTTTTATCATTACTTTTCAATGAAAATCCTTAATTTTAATTTTATTTTTGTCCAAAGATTATCTTTAAACTTAAAAGATATTATTTTTTAAAAAAAAAATTATCAATCATATGAACATAAATTGTTAATACTGTTTTCTTTCTTTTATCTTTTCTGTCGTATCTCTCCTTTGGAAGTGTAGAAGCATTAACAATATCTATTTGTAAGTATATTAATGATGAGAGTATTTTTTGAACCCTTTTTTCCAATTTAAAGAAATTTTAAAAATTTTGAAAATCTAGTAGTATTTCTTAAATTATAAAATTTCTATCTAAAGCTCACAAAATGAGTGTTTTTTTAAACTCAATCGTGTATTTTTTAGGTGAAAACAACTCAACTTAATAAGAATCCAATAGAAACAAATTAGAAAAATTTTAAAAAGAAAAGTATGTGCGAGTGAACTATTTCTTTCTCGTCACTTGAATTTTCAAACACATGGATAAGTGAACATTTTCAAAATATGAAATAAACGATAAGAAAAAAACAAAACAAAAAGGCAAGTAAAAAATCTTGTATGGTTTTGGTAAACCAACTCTTTTCTACATTTTTTCTTCCAAAGTCTAATGTAAGCAAAAAATAATTGAAGGTAAATACAAATATGAAATGGATATAGCAATGCCATACAAATTTGATTAAGAATGTGATGTGTTGACTAGTGTACTTTAGCTAATTGTTAACTGCATGCTCATCTTTTAACAATATATATATGAAAAGAATAATGTTACATTAAGTACTTTTGAATTATATATCAAAGTTGCCAATTAATTAATATTATTATACCATGTCATGTTATAGTCTATTCTTTCTTTAACGTTTCTAATTAAAAAACAATTATTATTATAGATAAATTAGTTTTCTTTTTTAGAGACTTCTATTTAAAGAAGAGTGATTCATATAAAATAAATTTCATTGAATGTTCAGGCCAGAGAAAAAGAATTGACTGTTTCAAATAAATTTATTAAGTGATGCTATCCAGTTTAATTTTGTAGGTAGAAAAATAAATAATTAACATGAAAATTTAAATATTTATTCCATCGTTTGAAAGTGTATTGATGACTTTACTAGTTAAACGAGTTAAAATGAACATAACTTGACATGTAATATACTTAGTATTATTGTCAACTTTGAGGTTTAAGTATTTGCTTTTTTTTATCACACACGCGTTGAAAAGAATAAAAAGTTGAGCCGTGATTATTGAAAGTAGTTAAATTGTGATTGATTTATCCATTCTCTTCATTTTATTTTTATTAATATTGTTATTATATTAATACTAATAACAATAATTTACATATTCAATCGGTTTTATAAGCATTGTTCTTATCTTTAAAAATTAATTTGAATCGTGAAAACATCTAAACTATTTTTTCCCTTTTATTTCGTATAAAACTTTCCATTAGAGGAAAATGAATTTTATCACCAATAATTTAATTCAATTGACACTTGTATGCATCTGAGAACTCAGAGGTGCTAGCGGGTTCAATCACCAATTAGTACTTTAAAAAATTGATATTTATATCTATGGTTGATTGGTTGAAATATATTCTATCCATAATGAACATTAATTTGCAATTTAATAAAAACCACAATTTTCTTTTAAAATAAAAATATTAATTCTCTCATCAATTCATACCTATTTCTATATGGATATTTCCCCCACATACACTCAAAGTCCACACAACATACCACTGTTTCTCCACAAACAATCAAACAATCAAGCAATCTGCTATTGAAAAAATAGAGTCGATTTGAATAATTATAAAAACATGCAATAAACACAGATAGTCATTGATTGACTTCTATCCACATCTATTAATAATACAATAATAAACACGATTTTATCAATGATTAGTAGTGTCCATTATCAATAAAATATAAAATTTTATATTTTATAATTATTTTGATTCATTTTTGCTATATTTAAAAATAACTCCATTTTTATTTTTAAAAACAATCTATATCTTTCTTACTCTTTCATTGATATAAACTTTTTAACTATGGTTTCCAAAATTTCAAAAATTTTACCAAATAAAGTTAAAAATAAGATAGTTGAGAAGATACATAAACTTTAAAACAATTTGATTACTTACTTTTAAAAAACTCAATTATTAAGAGTCAAATAGTATTAAATTTAATGCTCATCAATTTATTTAAAATCCTAAATTTATTTTGTACTCATGTTTAGTCAAATTGAGTTGTTATTGTCACTCCATACATCAACGATTAATTTTCTCTCTTTCTTTTTTAAAAAAATTATGAAATATATATGATAAGATATTGAAATACATTTTGGTACATTATATTAAAAAAAATATTTATGCTAATCATTTTTTTTATTTTGTAAAAATGATTTAATAAGTTTATTTATTGGATGATTTCTTACCAAGATTTTGCTTTTTTTCTTAGAAACAAAAACTCCTAAAATTTAAATAATAAAACCATTATATATATGTGTGTGTAAATACCCCTCTTGAATTCAAAGAAAAATTACTTTGTAAAAGAATTCAACTACGTTGAAGGACCTCCACAGTCCACATTATGGAATAATTGGTTTTAAGGTATTTTGTGTTGTGCTTCAATGGCTGATGAGTGTCCATTAAGAAGTCACCTTCTTTGTTGCATGTAGCCCACGTGACATTGGCTTCTTCTTCCCCCACCAACCATTTTCCATCCAATTTTTCAACACTATGTATTTCAATATCCTATCATATACTTATTATCTATCAATATAAATTTAATAGGGATAACATATATCCCGTCCACTTGTTCAACACATAAATGAAAATATTTCTCAAAACTCCATACTTTTTGGTATAGAGTACACACTCTATCTTACCAATTCAACTTCATCTTGACATCTCTATATTGATTATAATTATATGTAAATCACACTAATTTAATATTTATTTACCAAACATAGTAAATTTGTTTTATGTTTGTATTGTTGAAAAAATAAGATTAGAATGTCGAACAAAATAGATTGTTGTGTTGTGGTAAATTAAACTATTGTTTTGAAATCAATTACAATCGATCGAGGTATCAATCGTGTTGTCGGTTTCTCCCCAATTAGGTTAACACAACTCTTTTATTCATATGTGAACTCGTCGGAATAAGAAATAGAAACGAAATGAAGAATGCTCATAACAGTAAAGAGAAATAGAGATGGTTTTCGAGTTTTTGACGATCCAAATGGTGAAGAGGAACAATCTTATATAGAGGTAAGAACTCATCTGAATGGAAGAACGAACGTGAGAGTCGAAAAAGAACGTGAAACCAAAGACGAGATACAAATTTAAACAGATAGAATTAATTAAACAGAGAAACATGTGGTGACAGGATTATACTATCATCGCCAACATACTTTGTTTCTCACTTAATGTTCTTTAGTATTTATACCCTCTCCCCTCTTCTAAATCTTTCAACATACAACAACGAAATTGAAGTTCTCTAGACTTTGCTTCTCGGCTCAGGCCTGCAAGTCATTTTCTTCATAAATAAATTTAAAATGTACCAAATGTTTATTTACTTCATAACATAACAACAAATTAAAATTAGTTGCTAATAATTATTTTTAAAAGTAACAGAAATTCCATGTCAAAAACTACAAGGAAGAAATTGTTACATAACTAAAGAGAATAGGAATACTACAAATTTAAAAGTATATTAGATTGTTAATTAGGATTAGAGGCCATGTTAAAAAAGGCTGCAAGTGAAAAAACGTGACCCAATTCCTGATACTGTGGGCCGCATCATGGGCCAACCTTAAAAGTAGATGGGCCACGCAGCCCATAATATGTACCCGCTAACGGATGCACGTGTGGGACACGTGCCGCACCTGCTTCTTTCTTTTAAACTCGAAAATTATCGAAAACTTCTTGCACTGATTGATCGATTATTATTATTATTATTATTTATTATAATTATCATATCGTTAAAAATAAATAAATAAGAAAACAAAAAGCAACTGATGGATCTAAAAAGAAAAAAGAAAAAAGAAAAGCACACTAAAAGATAGATCTCTCTTCCTCTCTCTTTCGCTGAAACTAGTGTTCGAAGCGCTTGGCGGGTGTGTCGTACCTTCCAATTTCTTCTACTGTTTTGTTTCTTATGTTTACTATTTCGTATTGAATTTGATTATGCAAATATTTCTTTTTCGATTATGTCGATCTCTCTTTCTGTGGAGTTTCTTGCGGTTTATATGATCCGTTTGTTTGTGTACAATTCACGGAGGTATAATGAATTCTACACTCGTTGTTGGTTTTTTATTTTGATTTGTTTAGAAGGGAGTTATCGAAGTGAGGCTTTTGGGTTGAGTATGGATTTCTATTGTATTTGGTTTTATTTGAATCTTGGACTTGCTTTGTAACCTAAAGGAGAGTTTGGTAGATGGAGGGAGGGTGGTTATGAGAAATGAACATTTCGATGTGTTT
>JBBPDI010000002.1:19844392-19854812 GCA_037974545.1 Cucumis variabilis
AGCTTCCATTCATAGCCCTTTGTTTTTCCACGGAAAGCCTCAAGGTAGCCAAGGCCTGCCCTTATAAAATGAAAAAACTTAGCAAGAAGATGACCGAAACCGAGGTAAGTTAGATGACAATTCCCATTTTCTCATAATAAAAAGTAAACATACATCTTTCAAGCATCTTCTTTCCTTTAATAGCAAAACTTCCTCCTCTTTAAGTTCTCCTAATGTCTGCCATCCACCATGAACAGAATAATCAGCATTATCCAAAACACACACTAAAGATAATATGAGTATATGGCCAATGGATACACAAAAAAAAAAGAAAAAAACTCAAAATCTAACACAGTAACCAAAAAGGGAAGAGGAAAAAGATAAGGGTGAAAAACAAAAGCAAGAAGACAACAAAGAAAGAAAGAATAATGTGGGGATTTAGGAATTGGAAAATGGGAATTTATTGGTGATAGAAAAAAAAAACCATACTTTTTTTTTCTTGGCCTTTTCATTGTTGCAACTACTTTGCTCTTACCAGCAATCTGCCAAACAAACAAACTATTCAAAAGCTGAATCACGACGACGATGATTGGGCACAACGGTGGATTGAGCTCAACGGTGGATTCGAAGACAAATGGGACGGAGGTGTTTCCTTGTAGCCAAAGCACAACGACAACTAAGAAAGACTTGAAGGATGAGTTCTAGGCACGACGACAATTGAGATGAGTTATGGGCACGAGGGCGATGAGTTCTAGGTCACAGAATGAGAAGAGAAGGAAATTCAAAATCGAGAGAAGAAAAGAAAATTTGATAGGAAAAATTAAAGTAAGAGAGAGAGTGAAATTTAATTTTTACAGGTTAAAAAAAATTAAAAAAGAAATTAAAAATGGAGAGAGTCATTAATGTCAGTTTTCACAAAATAAAAAAAATTAAATATTAAAAATGGAAATATCATTAATGTCGTTTTTTATAAAATAAAAAAAATTAAAGAAAAAATTAAAATTGGCTGGATCATTAATGTCAGTTTAAAAATGACATTAAACCCTTATCAATAATATTGGTTTAAAACCAACATTAAAGATCCGCCTTTTCAAAAATGACATTAAAGATAGATTTTCATTTTTTTCTCCTAACATTAAAGCCCAAATATGGAAATGGCAGAGATACGTGGCATTCTGAAATTAGACCTCTCCTTGCCACTGGCAGTAATAATCATTATGGCATGGGGAACCTCCATTAGAAAAAGGCTATAAAAAAAGGAAATCACAACCATTTTATTTGGTTGATCTTACCACAAGCTTCTAAAGGAGAAAGGTTAGAGAAGTTTTAGAGTTTTTGAAGATTCAAAAACAACTGAGATTCAGCAAGGGTCTAGAAGCTAGTACGAAGCAGAACTTCGAGTAAAGGGTTAGATGCAAAAGCTAGCCATTGTGTTAATGAGTGATTATTCTTAGTAACAAGATTTCTAAAGATTCGTTGAACGAATCTTCAAATGTGGATCTTTTGAAATTTTGTCGTCGTTATCTTTCCTTCATGTTTTTCAATTTCAAGACACACCTGTTTCTACATGGATTGGGCTTGGTATATGTTAAAATGAAATGATTATATTACTCATTAGAAATGATGACAAGATAATTACACTACTAGAAAAATGGGTTTTAATGACACTACTAATCAAGACATTGTGTCCTTGAAAATAAAAAATGGGTGGCGTGAGGTAAATTGGATCGTTGCAAATAAAAATACGGATTATTTCTTGACACAATTCTATTGACACAATTTAATTTGTTTTGACACTATTTTTGTGTCGTTAATTAACAATAAATTTTTTGTGTCATTAAAAAAATTTCAAATGAAAAAACCCCAAATTTCAAAATTATTTAATTTTCCCTCCCCACGCAATTGAAACTAAATAAAAACCTCAAATTTTCTTTCAAGCAAAAACGTTGTCGTCGAACGAAGCCTTAACGTAATTTTTTTTCTCTCTACCAAAAACGTAAAAAAATTCTCGTCAAACAAACTGGGCTACTACATCGTTCTGAGGAACCCTTGCGTTCCAATTTTTTGCCACTCGCCATCATCGATTCTACACTCGACACAACAAGTCTTCGCCATCAAACCCACCAATCCAGCCACTGCCATCAAATAAATTTATTTTTAAATATGAGTTTTAATGACACTTGAAATCAAGAAAAAAGGGGTGGGAGGGAATAAAATGTGTCGTTAAAATAAAAATATGAATTTTTTTGTTATACAATTTTCTCGACACAAATTGAGTTTTCTTGACACAATTTTCTCATGTTAATTAACGACATAAATTATGTGTCATTAAAAATTACGTAATAAAAAATCAATGTGTTCCTTCATTTGTACAATTTTTTTTAAAAAAACATAATTCGACACTTTAATCCCTCTTGCGAACCACGACTGAAAAAAACTTTTACTTCACCTCACATCGTCGCTGTCTTTCTCTCTCGTAAATGCTCTTCGACGATGTTTCTCCCTTTCTCGCAAACGCTCTTTACAACTTTTCCTCTCTCACAAGCTCTCTGTCTATCATTTGAAGAAGCTCACCAAATTTATAGGTAGTTGAAGAATCTGTGGACCATGAGATTGATCAAAGTCAATTATGAGTTAGTTTGGTTAGATTATTAATTTATCTTTTGGATTATTGTAAAACCTTTACCTAGAATGTAATTTACATTTTTTATTATCAATAAAAAAAATCTTTCTAAACATATGTGGGTACATTGAATCATGTATTTAATTTATTTATATATCCATCAATTTAAATGTCAAAAAATAAGTGTTGTGACTTGAAAAATAACGATGCCAAACAAGTATCGACATATAAGCGTTTATTAAACAAGAATAATGTTGTAACCATCGTTGGTTGGCCTAGTGGTAAAATGTTAAAAAATTAACTAAGAGGTCATGGATTTGATCCATGGTGGCCACCAATCGAGGAATTAATTTCCTATGAGTTTTCTTGACACCCTGGGTTGTTCCGTTAGATTAGTTGAGGTGCGCGTAAAAACAACAATAGTGAGTGAAATCACATTTTTTTACAAGAATTGTGTGCAACGAAACGTTTAAACATGACAATATATTTGCGTCAATGTAAGGGTATTGATGACAATATATTGGTGTGGAGTTATAGATAATGGTGACATATTTATTGCGTTGAGGTAAGGGTATTAATGATACAAGATCTAAGCATCTTTAACTACACATTTTTTTAAAGTGTCGTTAAATAGCATTTCTTGACAGAGGCTTTAATGACGCAAAAGCTGTGTTGTTGAAACTCTTTATGATGCAAATTTTGCGTCATTAAAACCCAAATTTTTTATAAACGTTGCATGTGGTGTGCAACCTTTATAAGTAAAGGAACATTTTTGTAAACAATTTTCTTGAAGAAAAGAGGTACTTTTATGTATTCCTTTTGAACCTTGTGGTTATACATAATATATGCATATATCTAAACATATTACAATGTTTTTACTGTTATTGGAAAAGAGAAAGCGAATGAGCCCTAAAGAGTATACAAAACGCCTTAAAGAATTTAATTAAAATGACTTTTGTACTCTATGCAATATGACACTCTATTCTTGATGTGTGATCTGAAATGGAACGCTCTATTCCTACTATGTGATCTGGAATAGAATGTTATTGTATGTGTTTTTGTTAACCAACGATGCCAACAACTTGGTTCTATAAGGGTTTTTGTAGTGCGTAAGTTATCTTAGGACTTATGGAAACAAACAAATACACAATTAATTTATGCGATAAGTCATTAGTCATGATCACTATAGGGGAAGTACTCACCATGTACTTCTTTATGGTGTAATTCTTAAGTTCTTGCATAGTACAAATTTCCTACTGCTTGCTCAAGTATAAGTGAAGCAATAGGTTTATCTAGGTGATCCAGAGTCGAACACAGGGAGTTGCTATCAAAGCTTAGTTCTAGAATTTACTTATCATTTGGGCAGTGTAAAAGAATTAATTAAATAACGGATAAACAGATCCAAACTTCCTACGTATGTACGCCTAGAAAATCTATAAATGGGGATAGATGGATATGAAATGGAGATGTGAACTACCTATGAGCGGGAAGAAGATGCAGGAAGTTCTATGGATTATTAGGTAATTAAGCAATGTGAGAGCCTCGATGCGATATAACTGGTCTAATTAATTTATGATTAAGGTGAGCTTCTCTTAAAGTCTTTAGACGCCACACTTGCTTACCTCTCAGGATGAAAATGACTAACCTTGATTAGGGGAGGTATATTTAGAAGAACTCACTTATAATACTTATAGAACTTAATGATTAAGGACACAACCTCTCGGTGTCTAATGTCCACACTTGTTCTCCTTTTGGGACAAATGATAGAAGTTATCTCATAAGGTGAGGTTTGTCTCCAAACTCCTCCTTGCATGCGTTTTCCTTATCCTTGCTACTTGTCCTCTTAAAGTTGGTGATTGACGCTGGCTAAGCGATGAACATAGCTCAACTAACGTGATAAGAATTATATGTTGATCTTCTTATTAGGAACTTATCACAATCGTAAACTACTAAAAACACATTGACAAATGGAAAGTTAAGTATTGATGGATTGATAAGGTATAAACATGTAATATATTAATGAGTGTAGGCCTTAGGACATTGTACAATATAAACATCATATATTACAACGAAATATAAAAATGGAGAAGAAAGAGAAGGAAAAATGGTACAAGTTAAGGGAATGAGAAATGGTATCTTTACAAGTTAAGGGGAATGGGAAATATAATCTTCACCACTCAGACTCTAAGCTTTCACTTATAGTATGAACGAAGAAGAAGAAGAATAAAACATTTATAGACCATAGAAAGGCTAGCCCTTTCCACCGTTCTCTTTAGGGTTTGACCGATATATTCGTACATCTAGGTTGACTCTGCGCATTCAGGCCCTGCCTTTCTTAGTAGAGATAAAGTTCTTTTATAAGCATATTTTTTTATGAAAAAATTCTATTATTCTGATCATGTCAGCCCTGATAGTAGCCTTGTCATGTTGCATCAACTTCAACTACCATTCTTTTTGTCTAGTAAATCTTTCTCATGTAATGATTTGATTCCTCGCTAGAGGTGTTAGTTGCCAAATGAGTTTCCATTGCATAGCCTTTCGTGAGATGTCCCCAGCGATTCACTAGTTTCTTCCTTTTTAATCACTATGCGTTAAGACATGGAAATCATGTAAAACATGCATGAAGCTTTTTGTAAAGTGTATTTCTAAATAATTATGTAGTTACAGCATAAGTTACGCGTTTTGGCACTTTTACCATATGTTTTGGTCCCATTATTCTACCAAAGGGGCCATAATAACTTGTATTTTTACAAGTTATCAGAATGCCCTATTCATGTTATGTGATCTTGAATAGAATGTCCAATACTTGTGTGAACTAGTATAGGATGCCCTTTACTTGTGTGATCTGGCAACGAAAGATCCAGTATGGGCAACAAAAATTACAAAAATTATTAGTGCGTGTAGTTTACTTCACATGGTAACAACTTGGCAAAAGAGTGTGGTGATGCTTGAGCCAAGGTAAGGGTAAAAATATATAGTTAATTTTGTGGAAGTACTCTGCAAACTGGCCTTGTAGTGGATAAAAAGATACATCTCACGAGATGACTTGTAATAACGAATACAAAATGATTATTATTTAAATTTCATGATTTTATGTTGCCTCATTTATTTTGTAATGAAGAGAAGATTTCGCTCACTATACATTTTTTGTCTAACTTTTTTTTCTCGTAGTTGTTTTTTCCTCCTTTCCACTTAGATAGCGAAGGACATTGGATGCCGAACTTACTATCTTGATCGTCCATCGTGTCTTCTTGATTGCATCAGTTTTGCTTCTATTCAATCTGGCCACAAGTTCAAATGGCGTCAAGAGTCTTACTATATTATACAAAACTTAAGGGACTTGAATTGTGCTAAACACTGACAAATATTGATATCTTAGTAAGACAGTGAATAGTGTGTCACACCTCGCGGTCAACTCCTTAACCAAACTAGTTAGCATTTCATTACGCTCCTTCATCGCCTTATTCTCTTCAATGATGACAAGAAGTTGCGTTTCATCTTAAGCTCCGTCATTTCCCCCTTAATTTGATTCAATTTGCCTTAGTGTTGACACTTGCGTTGTCTACTTTAAGTTCCAAGTTGCTAAGTTGTTGCTGACTTTGCAAGTGCATTTCTTGTAAATCGCTCTAGCATTGGATTATGTCTTCAAATTCCTTTTCCATTGGTTTGTATACATGATGATCCAGGAATTTGAAGAGATAATCCTCATCATCTTTTTCGTCTTCTCTCACCAACTCCTTCAACTTGGCATCTTGTGAGGAAGTCTCTGCGATTTTCTTCTACAGTAAGGGTTTGTTTCCTCTTCCATTTAGAGTGGTGATAAGATCACATTTGATATTCAAAAAGTAAAGAATTATGCAAAATATATAGGCAAGGTCGTTATCAACGCATTTATGTTTGAAAATTAAAGTGGTTGCAAAGTGTACTTACCTAAACCACCTTAACAAAAAGTTATTTGTAGTTTACTCTTGACTTTTACCGTAGATGGATGCAAGCACGGGTGTCAAACCCAAGTGAGTGTAGGATAGATGTTTTCTTGAATGTAATGCTTGAAAAGAATGAGATTAGTAACAAAAGGGAAATAAAAGCATTGAAAATAATTTTGGAAAAATTATAAGGGAGAATGAGAAGGGGAATTTAGTTTGCAATATAATTCACAAAAAGTGATATAAAAGATTGAATTCCACGAAGAGAAGTGAGCAATGGACTTAGGCATTGATATAATCTTATCATTGAATCAAAGAAAGTAAAGGAAGTTGAATCATGCTTAATCAAAAGGGAATTTTTTATTCAAGATTTCTGACAAGATCAGATTTCTTGATCTTGGACAAATTTTAAATCAAAATTCAAGAAAAGAGATGAATTTTATAGGGGATTAGTTTAATTCTTGCAATCTTAACTAAACCCCTTATTGTTCTTTAAAGATAATTACAAGATCATTCATAGTATTGCAACCAAGGAATTAAATGGGAATTAATTTGTGCACTAAAAAAGAATGCATTTAATTTCCCAAAATTGACTTAAGAACAATTGAAATTCTTAAGGTATCAAACAATTTCAAGAATGGGAGAAATACAATCAAGAATCAAGAGAATTTTTATGTAGAAACAAGTAATTCAATTAATCTTGCACTAATTGATATACTTAAGGTAAATTGCTTACAAAGATTGAATCAAAAAATCGAAGATCAAGAATCAAAATTACAAGAATTAATGAAATTGAATCAAATATCTAATTCTTGATACAAATGATTGATGATTTCAACAAAAATTATATCAAGATTAGAGAAGAATCAAACCCTAATCACAATAAAAAATCAAACTAATGAAATTCTTAAAGATTAGAATCACCTAAGCCCAAATTACCTCAAGAAATTAGCCTTGCATCTTCAATAATTCTGAAAAATTTGTTGAAGATCCAAAAATGATACAATGAGAGTAAAGAATCTGGAATTTGGGAGAAAATTATGAGTAATTTTGGAGGGAATAGTGAATTGAATGAATAATTTGGAATTTTGTTGGGTATTTATAAGAAAAATTGGAGGATCATAGCAAATGGGCTCAAAATTACACCCTCATGGCCCATTTCCATTTAAAAATCATGAAAAATGGAGAAATTTCAAAAATTTGGCAAATAATTACCATTATTTTTATTGAAAAGTGAAGAAAATAAAATATTTTACATTAGGTGGGAGTTGAACTCAAGTGGCTGAGGGGCGCGCATAAGGAGAAGCAGTCACGTGTCATGCAGAAACAAGCTGGGATGGGAAGACACCAATTGAAGGTTCAAATAAGATTGGTTAATTTGTGCGTGAAAGGACATTCGAACTCGTGATCTGAGGGACGCGCGCACTTATAACACAAAACGACGTCGTATTGCGTTAGAAAATTCAAATTTATTTTTGCGTTGAGTAAGGTTCGAACTTGTGACCTTGAGGATGGGCGTGCGCAATTGAGGGGCTGACATGTGTCAATATTCTTCAATATTTATCAAAATTCCCCCTTATGTTTAATTTGGTCGTTCTTCTTCGTTTGAATTCTGAATTAGGTACTTTTCGTGTCGTTGGGTTGGTATTGAAGTTACTTTCATATTCTGTATAAAAATATAAAAATAATGAATATATGCATGATAAGAATTGAGAATAGTCTATCTTTAAATGGGTCAATATTTGCCCTAACAAGTGGGTCATTCACAATCTCCTTTGTGTTTTCTTTTCTTTTTGGAGATAACTTTGGGCTTAACGCCCCATCCTTTTGCTCTTTAGACGTATCATCCATAAACGCAATAGGATAAAAAAGGAATCTTGAAAAATGTCCTATTTCGATTCTTTAGGACTTGAGGTTTTATTTTGGCTGGTTGGCTCGGTGATAAGGGATTAAAGATTCTCCTCTTGTCGTTGGATAGTGGTTCCTTCTGTTATTTGTATAATAAGGGAAAGATTTTTATTTACATATTGCTTTAAAGAGGATGGAGTAATTTGGATTTCTTAGGATAGGGTTGATGATTTTGATAATGAGGGTTCTTTTTGGATTTGTGGGAAGGAGCTTGGCATTTTTTTTCTCAATAGTTTGAGAGGTAGTGGCTTTGAAGGTTTTGGATTTTGTGGGTGAAGGGAGATCAATGGGCTTCTTATTCTTAGGACTTTTTGTTCACACAAGCGGCAAGGTGTCCTTAGAGTCTTTGGCCTTGGAGAATTTAGCTTTCTTCGATCCTGAGGCCTCCTCCTCGCCTTTTTGTTTGCATTTTAGTAGGATATCCTTTTCCTCTCTCTTTTTCATCTTGATTGCCATCCACTTCTTCAACCTCTGAATTTACCATCGTGTTTGGTTATAAGGTATTTTAGCTTAACCTTTTTCTTGTGAATGGCAATAATGCGGTGAAAGAGAACCAAACCCCATCCTTCAGCTCTACTTGAGGAAGCTTGTCCAACGCCAGACTTATCTTTAAGCATAATTTCTCTCTTAGGTCTAGGAAAGGTCTTGCTCTACAAGGATGCTTGACTGAAGCTATTATGTGCTCGATTATTATCTTGGCTATGTTCCTGACATCTGCTCCATTATGTAGTACACCAACATTATCCTTTCCATGGAAATGGTGCTATCATGGCGAGTAGGCATGATCTTCTTTTTCACAAAGACCAACCAAATGTTGGCATCTTTGTTAGGTTATACGGGAGGAGCTGATACTTTCATGTTGGCATTATGTTTCATTTTTTCTCGAGAAAAGTAACTCTCTTCAATTTGTCCTCTAAATCTTGCTATGATGGGTTTTTGAAAATTGCATGTCATATTTCCTTGGCTTCGAACCCAAAGAGCTCGTTGTTTTTTACTAGCTTAAAGTCTACTTTTTTCCCCTTTGATAATGGTGTAATGCTCTTCTTCGTTAATATATCCTTTGTCAAACATCTTCACTATGTCTGGTCTAATTGCGATCACCCCTTGAAAAAATATTTTCCATCTTAATGCTTTGATGGGTGATGCGATGAACTCTACATGGTTCCTTGAGAGGGATAAAGTCATTTCTCTATCATGAATTGCTTACTGACTCATGTGGCAGATGTTGGGATTTATGCCGTAAAACTCATAGATTGTAAATTGAAGGAAACGATAGGCATGCACAACAGAATTAGGATCAAATTTTTTACTCTAATTGCAACTAAACAAGTTTAGTAATTGACATACATAAAAAACCCTAAAATAACATAGATACAGTTAAAAGAAAAACTTACCTTTGAAGTTTTTCTTCTCTTGTATTCTCTTCATGAATTTGAAGTCAGCACAACCACTAGAGTTTACCCGTTATTCTCCGAACTTGGAATCAAGTTGTGTGACTAAAAAATGGTGGAGAAATAGAGAGAGCTGATATCCTTTGGAAGAACTTAACCTTTTAGTTTTTCACTTTTTTTTTTTTTTTATGTTGAGACTCTCAAATGAAAAGAGTTCTTAGTTTTATTTTGTAATTCTCAATTACAAAATTAATTTTCAATTTCAAATCTAAGAGTCATTTCACCTTTGCATAAAACTTGTTGACAAGTGACAAGATGTGAATTGATATGCAAAAAGGTAAAAGATTATGCAAGGTATATAGGCAAGGTCGTGTATATTCGAATATTTAAAATAGTTGTGAGGGGTACTTACCTAACCATCTTGACAAAAGAATTTTTTGTATTTTACCCTCCATTTTATCGTAGATAGGTGCAAGCGTGGGTGTTGAACCCAAGGGAGTGTAGGATGAATATTTCTTGAATGCAATGCTTAAAAAAAATTGAGATTAGCAACAAAAGGGAAAAGAAAAGCATGGAAAATAATAAGGGGAGAA